>JAODPA010084523.1:0-25386 GCA_025585075.1 Nepenthes mirabilis
TAATATATTATAAGTAAAATCAAAGGTCGCACTTATCATTCATGAGTTAGAAAAATGGTATTTAACTCAATCTATATGATTATATATAAACGGTTTACCTATGAATTTTAAAAAGTAGTATATGACTATTACTGTGAGGTCCGTATTTTCTGCTGAAAATTCGATAGAGTTTCATCTATAACACGGGCATTAGACTAATACAAAACCTGTATAATCTCTTGTACAATACATAATACATCTAAAATAATTCCAACATCTGACATCAACAATAATAATACACAAAACTACACAGGATCCAATTATCACATAATTCGGGCCTCCAATGCTATATATCTAAACATAGTATCAGTCAAAGAGAGATGCCACTAGGTACCTGTTACAACCCACAATAATAACCTACGAAAACATAACAAATCCAATCATAGTGGAACTAAACTATTAGTATTATTTATAATATCCATAAGATTCCAAAAGAAATATAAATAAATACAATTTCTCCAAGACATAAATTTTGCTACAAATAATAAGTCTTTGATATGGTCTTCCAAATCTCAAGCCTAGTGCACTTCAAATCTTTACACTATCCCATTGGGTAAATTAAACCTGGACTAAACTTGAGACAAGGAGAAGTAAGGGTGAGCTAACTACTCAACAAGTACAATTTAATTAAGACGGCAAACAATTATGCCGGAACAAATTTTTTTTTTTTGATTCTGTTATTCATAACACAATTGAAAACCCAACTAAACCAACTGGGTTCACCACAGGATCACAGATGCCATTTAGGACCCATATACTTTTAACCATAATAAGTGTAGCGGAAGTTATTCTAACACTTGCGGAAGCATTCATATTCATTCCAAGATTTTCATTTCCAAGCATATAGCCAAAATGTTTAACCATAGAAGTTCATCAAGTCATTACAATAATATTTCTCCAAAATAAGCTTCCGAGGTCTTTAATCCGTCAGACAAGCTCTAATTACTCCAACTCGTCAGGTATAAGCTCTAAAGCTTCATCTGTGGGGGAAAAATATAAAATAGTGAGCCGAGGCCCGGCAAGGTACATGCACCTGGGTAGTAAAACGATGATGCAGAACGGTCATGTAACTATGCATAAACAGAACGGCAAATCAGAATGCAGTCTGAGAAATAGAGAAAACATACCTTGACAGTACTATACTTCAAAATCGGTAATCGGTACAGTAAACGGTAAACAGTAACATAACATATCGGTAATCGGTACAATAAACGGTGAACGGTACATATCATATCGGTAAATAGTCTTTCATATTCGATAATCGGTATGGTAACATAACATATCAGTAAAGCAGTAAACGGTACTTCATATCATATCGGTATGGTAACATAACATATCAGTAAAGCAGTAAACGGTACTTCATATCATATCGGTACGGACCCTGCCAGTATTCCCTACTAGCCGAGGGGGCAAATAATCGAGGATAGATTGTGTTCACTCCATACAATCTAAGGCCGATAACTGTCATGTGGGTATCTCATCTCACGGGATCGGTACGGTATGCCACCCGAAGGAAGGCCGGTAACGGTATCCCTCCTGTCCGTAACGCCCCGAGGGCAGGGCGGACCATAAATAACTCCATGGACAGTGTTATCCTCGATTACCACCGAAAAGTCCTAAGGCATGCCGGAGAACCTATCCGGACCGTAGTCAGTCCAGTGACCAAAATAAGAGAAGCAAAAACAATTCCTTCTTGAAAGCCATTTTCAGTAAAGCCGGAATTCAATTTCAGTTCAAAGTCAGAATACAAGCCGGAGTTCATTTTCAATATAAGCCGGAGTTCTCTTTTAACAAAAGCCGGAGTGCATTTTCTCAAAAAGCCTGAGTGCTTAAAAAGCCGGAGTACCTTTTACTCAAAAAGCCGGAGTGCCTTTTACTCAAAAAGCCGGAGTGCTTAAAAGCCGGAGTGTTTAAAAAGTCGGAGTGCTTAAAAAGTCGGAGTGCTTAAATGCCGGAGTGCTCAAAAGCCGGAGTGTTCTTCACTCAAAGGACGGAGTGCTTTTCATAAAAAGGGACGGAGTGCTTTTCACAATTGGACGGAGTGCTTTTTACTAATAGGACAGAGTGCTTTTTACTGAAAGCCGGAGTGCTCAAAAGCCGGAGTGCTTTTTGGACGGAGTGCATTTTGGGCGGAGTGCATTTTGGAAGGAGTGCCTTTTTCTTAAAAAGTCGAAGTGCCTTTTGGACGGAGTTCATTAAAAGCCGTTCATTTCACATTAAGGCCGGAGTTCATTAAAAGCCGGAGTTCTTTTCTTTATTAAAAACCGGAGTGCTTTTCCTTCTTAAAAACTGGAGTGCTTTTCCTTCTTAAAAATCGGAGTGCTTTTTTTTCTTAAGAGCCGGAGTGCATTTTCTTCTTAAAAATCGGAGTGCATTTTCTTCTTAAAAACCGGAGTGTATTTTCTTCCTAAAAATCGGAGTGCATTTCCTTCTTAAAAATCGGAGTGCTTTTTCTTCTTAAGAACCGGAGTGCATTTTTCTTCTTAAAAATCGGAGTGCATTTTAAGGATGGAGTTCATTAAAAGCCGGAGTTTATTTTACATTACAGACGGTGGATTTTCAATGCAGAAAGTAGGAACTTAAAAACAGAGTACACATGCAGTAAAGCATGAACTTCAAAACAGAGTACACTTCAATATTATCAAAATATGAACTTAAAAGCAGAGTAGAGTATACTTGCAATATTCTTAAAGCATGAACTTAAAAACAGTGTCCGAAGTAACTTGCCTGACTGCCCACTCTAGCTGCCTCAAAGCTCTTCCCTCCTTCTTCGCTCCTTATTCTTCCTTCGTGCCAGAAATTCATACTCATCTCTCAACCTGAGCCCGGTATATAAAGAGGAGGGAGTAGGCGGGGTAAGTTGACGTAAGTTACCTACTCGGTACTTACCTTCAGTGATTTGGTGAAAGTAGCAGGTTAGTTTACTTACCTCATTACTTCTACTCAGGGTATGATGAGGTAGTTTACCTATCTCATTTGGTCGAGACCTAGTTGGATTCTAACTAAATAATAAAGTTGCTTTTGTCTTTAGTTGCCGGTCAGCTTTTTGGTAAATTTTCTGGCCAGCGCCGGTCATCACCACAAATTCCGATCAACCTTTATTCAAATCCGGTTAAAACTTTAAATCCGGTCAACTCTTCCAATTCGGTCAATCTCTTCAAATCCGGTCAATTCTTCCAATCTGGTCAATATCTTCAAATTCGGTCAACTTTTCTACTTAAAGCCGGTCAACGTAATACCCTCAAATCCAGCCAACTCCTTCAAATCTGGTTAACATCTCCAATTCCGGTCAACTTCTTATTATTATTCACTCCGTCCATTATCTTCTCATCAAGTTCAGATTTTATTCTCCTTGCACCCATAATTCTACTCCGATTTTACCAATACACCAGGCTGGACTTGATTTCAGCTTAAGTGAAAGGCCGGACTGCTTTTACACTAAGGGAGGACGGACTTCTTTTACGCTAAGAGAAGACAGATTTCTTTTTCCTCACACAAAGGCCACTCCGGCCGTCAGGCCACTCCGGCCGTCAGGCCACTTCGGCCTCACTTCACACAATGCACTCCGGCCTTAATGCTCTAAGGCCGGTTTGGAACTTCTTATTATATTTTTCGGTCAACTGCGTTGACCGGATAACCTTTAGTTTTTCCTCGATCCTTTGATTATTTTGACTCGATGATTGGGACATTCTATGTTTAAGAATCTGGGTCGTCACAATCTCTCCCACTTATAAAAATTTCGTCATCGAAATTTGATGATCATCACGGTCTCATAATCACACATATTCTTTCATCCAGAAGTCGTTTCCTTAGACAAGGATTATTCTAGGAAACCTCTAGCATTGAATCATCCTAATTCTTATCACAAAATAAATTCTTAGCCTTTCATAACGACTCAATCCAGATACTTACTGATTTTCTCAACCATTGATATAAGAAAGACCTTATAACGATCCTCAGAATTTCAAAAGCAACCTACCAAAATGCTGGCCATTTCTCCAATTTAATTTGATATTTCAAATGGATCCAATGAACTTCCACTTTAGTTCATTCCATGCTTCAAAAGAATTCGATAACAGGGACCTTAACTTTACTCTTAAATTCCTGAGTTATGGGTTCATACTGGGCTACCCTGACTTAAACAGTTCTAGGATAGTCATATTATGAAGACAGCCCTAAAATCCTCAGACTACTACCACATTTCGAGTCACAGTCATAACGATCACCCGAAGAGTCAACATCACTTTTAATCATTAACCAGAATCTTAAGATCCCAATTCAAGAACATGGCATCCTATCACCCAATTTTTCCGGACTCACTCATGATTTCGCTTTTACATCTCCCATGAAACGTCAAAGACATACAAGTCCAAAGACTCGCAGCATCGATTGCCAACATTGATGCCTGCTTTCCCAAAGAAGAACACCGAGGTCCACTTTCTCAACCTTTAAACACGTCTGTCTATATACAATATCATATGATCACCCTTCTTAATGGCACAACTATCTTGGCTTTTTAAAACTTTAGTTAATGATTATCTTCAAAGACGAAGCCATAAGTTTTCAAGGCAGAGTCTTTAGTTGCTAATTCTGACTTACGTTCGGGGTGACATTAATCATGGACTTCTTAAATCCAAGGTATCCACCTATCACATGGTGAGACTAACATAACCGTATCGTTTCTCAAAGGGATTCCATCCCACAATAACTTTCAGGGATCAACCCAGTGACATAATCGTCATTTACCCCTATCCGATTTCCAAAAACTAGCGTTTATCTTTCGTTATGAAAATTACAAATCTCTCTAAGCCAAACGTCTCACTTGAATTGTAATCCTCGAAGAATACTTGTTGATTCACTTAATAACTTTAGTTAGACCATACTCTTTCAGGACATTAATCGGTCTTTTCAATAGTCATCACTTAAAATCTTTATAGATCCCAAGGTCACGCCACCAAAGTGTTATAAGCCTAACAGGGCATTTCCTCCACAAAACTTGATTCCTCATTTTTTTTACTAAAATTCATGAACCCTATCAGTCCATCTTATCTACCTTGAGGTCCTGGGATATTTTATAATAATATCAAAGTCTATGCTTCCACGGCTCTGCATGGAACTCTTAACAATCTCCATAGATTTTGACACAACCTAATCTTCCTTCTATAATCCTCCTCGAATCGTCACACAGTCGAAGCCCCTCAATGACCACAAAATAACTTCAAGATGTGGCCGCATATACTAATTAGGCTTAACTCAGATTCTCATTGAATGTTCTATAGTAAGATGTCGTCAATCTCTTTAAACTTATGCCTTAGACCCCACAACTCTATTGCCAGACATCATCTTTTGTCAATCCAACCATTATTGAAACATATTCCGAAAGTCTCATCAAAACAAAACTTGTATAAGCACATAAGACAATACCTCTTAATCCTCAAGACCCATGATCTACTTTACGTCAACTAATCGAGGTCAACATCACTTCTTATCTATCATGGGGCAACATGCCAGACCTTCTACCATACATGGGGTCATTACAATGCCTTCTTAAGTCTAAAAATCCACATCGTTATCCTCATTATAACCCGAGGCTACCCAAAAGTCCAAACACTTAAGCATTCCCAAACAATTATGAATTATCATCTTAAGACTTGATACACCCAGGAATTTACTCCAATTTACAAACCTTGAGCTGCTAACTCCACCCTATTCATTACACTTGCTGGGTTGATCAGGCAACCCTTCTTAGCGAAATGCTAACCTAAGAACTTCAATTCATGGCCGATCAAATTTAAACCTCAAATCGAGATTAATTAATCTAGGCTTTGAATCAACACTGATCAATTTAAGAACCCAATTGATACAAATCAAATTCCAATATTAAGGAGTTTCTATGCACCCTTCCTTTCGACCCTACAACCTATCACTGATATTAGTAGTTCCTGTCTAAGAGCCACTACTATTAGTTCCAAGACATTTCGCCTTAAGCTAGCTAATTGGATTAAAACATCACTCTTAACTTAGTACAGGCCTAAGTCATTGGGATTAGGCTAGCTTAATCACCAAACACCTCTATTTATTTATTCGATCATTCATAACCTACCCCAAACTTAAGTAGTGCTAACACCTTAAGTCGGAACAGATGGCTAATTATAATCATCCTTTGATTCAACTTAACCTATCCTAGGCTTCGGCTTTTCGATCAATCAATTCCTAAGGCATCTCAACTCTCTGATACCAATTATGACAGAACAGATTTTTTTTAATTCCGTCATTCATAACACAATTGAAAACCCAACTAAACCAATTGGGTACACCACAAGATCACAGATGCCATCTAGGACCAATATACTTTTAACCATAATAAGTGTAGCGGAAGTTATTCTAACACTTGCGGAAGCATTCATATTCATTCCAAGATTTTCATTTCCAAGTACATAGTCAAAATGTTTAACCATAGAAGTTTATCAAGTCATTACAATAATATTTCTCCAAAATAAGCTTTCGAGGTCTTTAATCCGTCAGACAAGCTCTAATCACTCCAACTCGTCAGGCACAAGCTCTAAAGCTTCATCTGTGGGAGAAAAACATAAAACAGTGAGCCGAGGCCCAACAAGGTACACGCACATGAGTAGTAAAACGATGATGCAGAACAGTCATGTAACTATGCATAAACAGAACGATAAATCAGAATGCAGTCTGAGAAATAGAGAAAACATACCTTGACAGTACTATACTTCAAAATCGGTAATCGGTACAGTGAACGGTAAACAGTAACATAACATATCGGTAATCGGTACGATAAATGGTGAATGGTACATATCATATCGGTAAACAGTCTTTCATATTCGATAATCGGTATGGTAACATAACATATTAGTAAAGTAGTAAACGGTAATTCATATCATATCGGTATGGTAACATAACATATCAGAAAAGCAGTAAATGGTACTTCATATCATATCGGTACGGACCCTGCCAGTATTCCCTACTAGCCGAGGGGGCAAATAATCGAGGATAGATTGTGTTCACTCCACACAATCTAAGGCCGGTAACTGTCATGTGGGTATCCCATCTCACGGGATCGGTACGATATGCCTCCCGAAGGTAGGCCGGTAACGGTATCCCTCCTGTCCGTAACGCCCTGAGGGTAGGGCGGACCACAAATAACTCCATGGACAGAGTTATCCTCGATTATCACCGAAAAGTCCTAAGGCTTGCCGGAGAACCTATCCGGACCGTAGTCAGTCCAGGGACCAAAATAAGAGAAGCAGAAACACTTCCTTCTTGAAAGCCATTTTCAGTAAAGCCGGAATTCAATTTCAGTTCAAAGTCGGAATGCAAGCCGGAGTTTATTTTCAATATAAGCCGGAGTTCTCTTTTAACAAAAGTCGGAGTGCATTTTCTCAAAAAGGAGGAGTGCTTAAAAAGCCGAAGTGCCTTTTACTCAAAAAGCCGGAGTGCCTTTTACTCAAAAAGTCGGAGTGCTTAAAAGCCGGAGTGCTTAAAAAGTCGGAGTGCTTAAATGCCGGAGTACTCAAAAGCCGGAGTGTTCTTCACTCAAAGGACGGAGTGCTTTTCATAAAAAGGGACGGAGTGCTTTTCACAACTAGACGGAGTGCTTTTTACTAACAGAACGGAGTTTTTTTTACTGAAAATCGGAGTGCTCAAAAGCCGGAGTGCTTTTTGGACGGAGTGTCTTTTGGATGGAGTGCATTTTGGACGGAGTGCCTTTTTCTTAAAAAGTCGGAGTGCCTTTTGTACGGAGTTCATTAAAAGCCGTTCATTTCACATTAAGGCCGTAATTCATTAAAAGCCGGAGTTCTTTTCTTTCTTAAAAACCGGAGTGCTTTTCCTTCTTAAAAACCGAAGTGCTTTTCCTTCTTAAAAATCGGAGTGCTTTTTCTTCTTAAGAACCGGAGTGCATTTTCTTCTTAAAAATCGGAGTGCATTTTTTTCTTAAAAACCAGAGTGCATTTTCTTCCTAAAAATCGGAGTGCATTTCCTTCTTAAAAATCGGAGTGCTTTTTCTTCTTAAGAACCGGAGTGCATTTTCTTCTTAAAAATCGGAGTGCATTTTAAGGACGGAGTTCATTAAAAGTTGAAGTTCATTTTACATTACAGACGGTGGATTTTCAATGCAGAAAGCAGGAACTTAAAAACAGAGTACACGTGCAGTAAAGCATGAACTTCAAAACTGAGTACACTTCAATATTCTCAAAATATGAACTTAAAAGTAGAGCAGAGTACACTTGTAATATTCTTAAAGTATGAACTTAAAAACAGCGTCTGAAGTAACTTGCCTGGCTGCCCACTCTAGCTGCCTCAAAGCTCTTCCCTCCTTCTTCACTCCTTATTCTTCCTTCGTGCCAGAAACTCACACTCATCTCTCAACCTGAGCCCGGTATATAAAGAGGAGGAAGTAGGTGGGGTAAGTTGAGGTAAGTTATCTACTCGGTACTTGCCTTCAGTGATTTGGTGGAAGTAGCAGGTTAGTTTACTTACCTCATTACTTCTACTCAGGGTGTAATGAGGTAGTTTACCTATCTAATTTGGTCGAGCCCTAGTTGGATTCTAACTAAATAATAAAGTTGCTTTTGTCTTTAGTTGCCGGTCAGCTTTTTGGTAAATTTTCTGGCCAGCGCCGGTCATCACCACAAATTCCGGTCAACCTTTATTCAAATCCGGTTAAAACTTCAAATCCGGTCAACTCTTCCAATCCGGTCAATCTCTTCAAATCCGATCAATTCTTCCAATCCGGTCAATATCTTCAAATCCGGTCAACTTTTCTACTTAAAGCTGATCAACGTAATACCCTCAAATCCAGCCAACTCCTTCAAATCTGGTCAACATCTCCAATTTCGGTCAACTTCTTATTATTATTCACTCCGTCCATTACCTTCTCAACAAGTTCGGATTTTATTCTCCTTGCACCCATAATTCTACTCCGGTTTTACCAATACACCAGGCCGGACTTGATTTTAGCTTAAGTGAAAGGCTGGACTACTTTTACACTAAGGGAGGACGGACTTCTTTTACGCTAAGAGAAGACGGACTTCTTTTTCCTCGCACAAAGGCCACCCCGGCCGTCAGGCCACTTCAGCCTCACTTCACACAATGCACTCCGGCCTTAATACTCTAAGGCCGGTTTGAAACTTCTTATTATATTTTTCGGTCAACGCAGTTGACCGGATAACCTTTAGTTTTTCCTCGATCCTTTGATTATTTTGACTCGATGATTGGGACTTTCTATGTTTAAGAATCTAGGTCGTCACAACAACATAGACGAAATAAAGCAAAAAACATTGGCGAAATAAAGCAAAAGAGACATATGATCATATTGTGCGTGCGCAAATATAAAACATGATCGAATGTGCTTTGAAATGTAATTGAATTCTCATGTTTGTCCTTCTCTTCTTTGAATATAAATTATTCATTATTACTCATTTTTACGAATTAGGGTCAGTAAACCTTATTAACTAAAGGAGCGGGAGAACGAGGAAGGATCATGATGTCCCACATGATCTAAGGCCAAACGACGTAATCAACGTCTAATAACGAATTGTCTAGAAAAGGCCAAACACCACGTGGCAAGCGACACACCTATCACCTGGTGTATGCCCTCTAACCTCCCGCGGTCTAGAGGTAGTCATCGTTCTTCCATAATAGAATTCTAAGGCATGTCATGGACATTACCCGCTTCTGTAAGCGGTCAAGATACGCAGTTAGGGTAATCCTTGAGTTTCCACCGTGTTGTAAATGGTAAGCCAGGGAATACTACACTATGAACATATATTAGTGGTCTTAGTTTCATGATTTTCTTACGCTTTTGAGGGAAGGTCAACCATATTTCATTCACATAGTTCTCGCACCAGGAGAGCAGATTATTCAAATCACGCATGGTGGCATTTTCTTGCGAATATTCATATGCTTTTCATCTTATTTTCAGATTTAAATTCTTTCATGACTTAACTTATGTACAAATATCATATGCATAGGGAAGGTGAAATTTCTTACCACCGTAGGCCCAATTTGACTTTAGGGCTTTCAGATAATGATTATCTTCATGATTACTTAGCAACAATATTTTTGGATTACATAATTAAATATATGCAAATGTATGTGCAATTTAATTAATAATTAAACAATACAGAATTTATATAAAACTTATCAAAGCATTCGGGTGAACAGTACATGTGAACAGTGCACAATTGGGCATAATGGTTAATTCATGGAATTTCAAGCATCCAACGGGTAAATTAACAAATCCAAGGCATGGGTAAACGTAATCTCAAGCTAATTTATGCAATAATTTTGACATATATACTCAAGCGAGGTCCGGGCGCGAGTTTAGGATTTCACGAATGAAAACCCATATAAATCCACCAAATCAGGTATCCAATCGATAAATTAACTTACGTGGGATATGGGCACTGGTATTCTAGTCCTAATTCATGTAAAAGCCCTGAAAATTGGGGCTCAAAACTACCGACACGTGGGTTTATGGTTTCACAAATGGGGTTAGGGTTTTGAACACAAAAACAGATCAATTTCCAGAAATTTGGACATGGAATCTATATATAAGCATGCTAGGGTCATGGTTATCATAAATACATATATGGGGTCAGGTATTAGAATAATAATTGCCGAAGAGAATTCAATAAAAATAAAAAAAATAGAAGTGAAGGGTATGGATGCACTAGCCTCGACCCGCTCTACGATTTCTCCAACTAGGTCGAGCTCAGAATCGGACCAGAAGAGCTTTGTTTGGCCATTTCTCTCTCTTCCCTCTCTCCTTATCTCTCTACCCGAAGCTTTTGTTCTCCCCCTTCAAAACTGCGTGGGAAAACGGATAAAAGGAACTGGATGTGGCTTTTACGCAAACTTGAGCTTGAGCACAGTCTGCGGCGTGCAGCAGGCACGCCTGGCAGGCACCGATTTGGTAGGCTGCGCTCCTAGCAGTCCACCTGGGACCTCCACTTGAATTCCGATTAGAAACATATTGTGTCATCCCAAACTCGAAACATGATAATTCTAGTAATTAAATTGATATAACTAAGTTTGGGATAAGTAAAATTGAGAAAAACTGAAGAATTATCTTAGTTCAGTAAGCAGTTGCACTAGGCTCGCTGCTGGCTTGAGCCCGGCAACGAGCATCGAAAACAGATTGGTTCGAAAAGTGGCTGGCATGCCGCTCGCTCGAGCGAGTTGGCGAGCACAACATTCCCATGTTGGCGCGCTCGCTGGGCGCTCGAGCATGCACCCATTTTTAACTTCGCGACCTGATTTTCATTTTGCTTATAAAGGGAAGGGGAAATGAGGGAGGGGCAGAACCGCGACAGCAGCGAAGAGGAAGGAGGAAAATGAGAAGAAAAAGGGGAGAAATCATCCGTTCCGATCTGCTCAAGGTAAAAATAACGGTAGATTGAGCTAAGGCAAGTGTGCCTCCAACTTTATTTTTCGTTTTTATTGCGTTTTGATTTCTCAATTTTCATTCTTTACACTCTAAACCCTCGCCCCTAATGATTTAACGTGATTAACGTATGTTTCTGATAAATATGCTGCTAAACTTGATGTTTATACATGATTATTATGCGTTGTGGCTTCAATTTCACGATTTGGTTCTTGTTTTGCATTCATTTTGAGTCCAGATAGATTTACCAAAATCCTAACTCGAAAATTTGAGAATTTTTAGTTTAAATGCATGATTTTGTATATGTATTTGGATTATGGCTTCGATTTCATGAATAATCATGTATTTAGTGTCCGTTTTACATTTGGAAGGTTTATGTGAAACCCTAGGTACGAAATTGAAGGATTTAGTGTTTAAAATTCTAAATTTTGATATGTAAAAGTTGATTTGTAAAATAATATTGTTCATGTTATGAATTGTATCAGAAAAATTAACATGGAACTGTACTGTTAAATTTCTAATATAGTCTGAAGGACTATCTGTATAAATTTGACCAACTTTCTAAAATACAGTGAGTTATAAGATAAGAAATTAAAAGAAAAATATTTCTGATCCTGTTAATTGGGACATTGGACTATTATTTAGTCAGGTAAGGTTTTTCGGCATGCCTTAGAACGTTGCGGTGGTAATCGATGATAACTCTATCTATGAAGTTATACATGGTCCGCCCTTCTTCATGGCGTTAACCTAAAGGGTAGTTTCCTATTCCTGGCATGCATTCGGGAGGTATTTCTATACATATCCTATGGGAAGGGATATTCTGTTCCTATTCCTGGCCTTGAATTGTGTGAAGTGAATACAATCTATCATCGATTATTCTCCCTCTCGGCTAGTAGGGTTTACTAATTTGGTCCTTTCTGATAGTAAAAGGAATTTCCCAAATTTATATTAATTTTCCAAAACTTCTAGATTTTGACATTGGCTTGTGATTTCTAAGGCTCGTTGCACTGATTCATAATTTCTGAGGCATGTTTAATATGGTTTATGATTTTCCATACTTTCATGTCACTACTTCCATGATTTTGCATATCTGTATCTCTGTTCTGTATGATGAGGTTTACACTGCATGCTTTTACTATACCTTATTAGGTTTCAGCTCACTGTTTTATTTTTTTCCTCCAAATGAGACAATAGAGCTAATCCCAGACGAGAAGGAGTAGTCAAAGCTTAGCTGCAGACTTTAGAAGACTTGACGTTATTTTGAGGATCTTGAGAAGGCTAGCTTGAATGTGATACCGGTTTTGTATATGGATCTTGTGTTTGTGGATCTAGTATATGAAATGTATGTTATGCATGTGATGAAATAGGGATATATGCTTCCATAGGTATAATTATTTTGGATATAGTTCAACTTTCGCTATATATTTTCTAGATTTGTACTGGCCCTAGCAGGCATCTCTATTCTGAATTTTGGTATAGTGGATATGAATGTTGAATGTAAAAGCCGTAGGAATTTTACGGCGTTTGATGATCCTATGTCGGTGATGAAAACATGTGTTGATGGATTTTATTTTGTATATTTATAGGTTTTATTCAGGTTTCATATTTCAATTTAGCCCAATTTTAGAAGAAACTCTGTCCATTTTTTTTTAGAATTTTAAATTAAAATTTGGGCTTTAGTTTCTGTATTTATATTGACAAAAATATTTGAGAAAAAAAATCTGTTCCATCACAATTGGTATCAGAGAAATAAGATGCCTTAAGAATTGATCGATCGAAAAGCGGAAGTATACGCTTAAATTTATGTAGGGATAGGTCGGGGTAGTTAAGACTAATTAGGAGGTTTAGGAATTGTCCCCTAGGCTAATATTGAATTTCATTGAATTGTTGATAGCCCCCTTTTCCCCTAAACTGATTTCTTAGGGTTTATTAATATTATTTTTGTCTTTGGCTATGGGATATAGGATGGCCAGTAGGAAAAATAGAAGAAACAATCATGGTGGTACTAGTACTCCCCATGACCGAGAGGCTGCGTATATGGACTTGACAGAGAGGATGACAAATGTGGTTGAATATGTGGAGCAACATCATATGGCTTTGGTCCCTGCACCTGAGCCAGCTCCGGTAAATCCTGTTCCGATAATGTATGAGAGGTTCACAGCAAAACGAGCACTAAAATTTTTGGGTAAGCCTGATCCGGCAAAAATGGATGTTTGGCTTAAGAGGACGAAGAAGATTTTTATTGTAATCCGATGTACTGATTAGGAGAAAGTCACTTTTGCAGTGTACAAACTAGAAGATGAATCTAATAGTTGGTGGAGTATGAAAAAGAGGGCGTTAGGCATGCCTGATGATGTGATTATATGGAAGATGTTTGAGGAAGTTTTCATGGAGAAGTATTTCCCGTCCAGTCTCCAAGATCAGAAAGAGCAAGAATTTATGCGGTTGAGGCAGGAAAATATGACGGTGGTGGAGCACGACGCAAAGTTCACTGAGTTGTTCTGATTTTTACCTTATTTTGTAGAGGATGAGGTAAGTAGCAAAGAAATTCCAGTAAGGGCTATGGGACGATATTAGGAAGCAATTGTCAACCCTGAAACTGTAGACTTATACTGATATTCTGGATCGGATGATGATTTATGAGAAAGACGTGGAGACGCAAAGATTCTTTGCGAAAAATGCTACTAGCCGAATGAGTTTCAATACTGGATCAAATGTAGGACCTTTAAGACCATCCAAGAAGGCACGGATAGCTGATAAAGGAAAGTGTGTCACTCAAGTTCAGTCAATGACTGGCTCTCAATGTGACGGAACAAATTTTTTTCTCAAAAACTTTCATCAAGACAAAAATAGGATTTAGGACCAAAATATAAAGTATAACTTCTGTAGAAATTTTGGTAGAGTTTTCTTTATAATTGGATGAAAATTCAAAAATAAAACCTGTACAGAACTTGTATAACCAACCAGTATAAGTACACAACAATTGATTTATACCACAATGTTTCCTACAACACGTGTACACAGGACCACAGATGCCATCCATGGCATTAATCCAACAAACCATTTACTACATTAACATTTCATAAGTGAGATGCCATTTAGGACATGTACAGAATATTCAAAAGTATAGAGCGAAAGTAGAACTATTAACCTGTAGAAGTATAGTTTTCTATTCATCACATGCATTACATGCATTTCTATACAAAATCCATGTATACATAAATGTCCATAGGCATAAAATTTATATACAAAATTATATATCAAGTCAAATCTTTACATCCAATTGATTCTCTTTGGCGACTCCAAAATGCTTCAAATCCTCAAAAATCTTCAGAATAAGCTTTAAGTCACTCTTTTTCGTTAGGTACTTATTCTACAGTCTCATCTGGAGGGAAACAAACTGTAAAATAGTGAGCTGAGGCCCAGTGAAGTACGTGCAGATATGCAGCAAATCAGTTATGTAGAATAGTTGTAAAACCATGCAGAAATAGAACGGTTATACATAATAGAATATAGAAAATAGAGAAAGTATAATTTGACGATAATTAAACTCAAAAATCAGAGACCAGTGCAATTCAGAAAGTAGAATCAGGAAACAGATTCAGAAACTTTCTCTTTTATATCAGTACAGAATAGAATTCGGTACAGAATAGTGGTACAGAACAGAACAGTAACGGACCCTGCCAGTAGACCCTACTAGTTGAGGGGGCGAATAATCGAGGATAGATTGTATTCACTCCACACAATCTAAGGATAGAAACAGAAACAGGAGATTCCTTCCCATGGGATCAGTACAGGTGTGCCTCGCGAAGGTAGGCCAGGTTCAGAATCTTTCCTCCTGACTGTAACAACCTGAGGAAAGGGCAGACCATGCATAACTCCATGGATAGAGTTATCCTCGATTACCACCGTAACGTTCTAAGGCATGCCGGAGAACCTAACCTGACTGTAATCAGTCCTAGTTTCTAAATAACAGTATCAAAAATAACTTCCTAACTGAAAACCCTCTTTCGTTTCAGAGTTTCACAATTACCCTTTAGTTAATTTCAGAATGTTCAGAACATACAATAACAGTCTAAAAATCCTTCAGTTTTACTTCAGAAGTGCATGGTAATTTATCGGTATAAGTCCATGTAAAATTTTTAAAACCAATTTATACCAGGAGCTTCATTTCGGTGTCAATTAACTTTTATATAATAGAAGCTATGGTTAAAAATCATTAAAACCCCTTCATTTTCATACCTAGGGCTTCGCCAAAACTTTTGAACTCAAATCGAACACCAAACATGTGTTCATTCATGAAATCAACGCCATAAATTCAAATACATATACTAAATCATGTAATTTAGCAAAAAATTCCTAAATTTTTGAGTTAGGGTTTCACACATGTTCCGAAACTAAATCGAACACTAATTACATGCTTATTCATGAAATTGAGGCCAAATTTTGCAATACAAATGAGTAAATACGAAATTTAACTGAACAATCGAGAGAAACATGCTTCATTTGCTTTAAACATGCAACAATCTAATTTTAGAGCATTTTCATCAATTTTGAAACAAGAAAAAGTCATAAAAGAGAAAAATAACGTCCGAAGTACACTTGTCTGAGCCCGATCTACCGTTATTTTTATCGGGAGTGAATCGGAATGAGTGATTTTCCCTTTTTTCTCTTCTCTTCTCCTTCCTTTTCCTTCATGTTGCTGCTGCTCTCCCTTCTCTCTTTCCCCCTTCCCTTTATAATAAAAACGAAATCAAAACATGGGGCAAAAGTCGCGACTGGGCTCAAGCGCGCTGCATTTCTGCTAGTGTCCGCTCGAGCATGCCAGGGCATGTGGAGTGCGGGCCAGGTTTTGCCAGCGCCCGCTCGAGTGCGCCAGGGCACACGGCGTGTGGGCTAGGTTTGGAATTTTGTACTCCCTGCCACACCACAGGCGCACGGCAGGCGTAGACCTACTGCCTGTTGAACTCGAGTATTTTTCAACCTTTTACTTTCAACCCTCAATTTTCAATACATGTTTGACCTCTTATAGATTATCATCATTTTAATTACTCCAAATTATCATGTTTTCGGGTCCGGGACCTCACACTCTCCCCCACTTAGAGAAATTTCGTCCTTGAAATTAAACAAAGTTACATACATCAAGAAAACAAGTGGGGATATTTATTTTGAATCTCCTCTTTGCGCTCCCAAGCGGCCTCCTCTGGTGAATGAATATGATATCAGATATCAGATATCAGATATTTGTTCCTAGTTGGCATCCTTCCCCACCGGCATTATACTAGAGTTATGATGTCGGCGCCATCTCGGCTGATATAGCGATTAGATCTTATGTAGAGTGTTAAACAATAAGACTTGTAGTTTTGTGGATGATTATAGATTGTCGTGCAGGGTTCATTTTCAGGTGTTTGTATTTTTGACAAATGCTCGATTTACAAACGGAACTCTACCAAATTTTCTACAGAATATAATAATTTTTAATTAAGAATTCTAGTTTATTTTATCCTAGACGGAGGTTATTTGAAGAAAATAATTTGGTTCGTCACAGTTGGTATCAGAGAAGGGATGCCTTAGGATGAATCTGAATCTATACAGAAACCTAGGATAGTATGGGTTAAGGCCAAATGAGTGAACGTGGAAAAGTTAAGATAATTAAATACCCTCATTTCGAATGTTATCTTTAAATTGTATAAGTGTTATCATGTTTGGTAATATCATTGGGGACGGTTAAACCTTTGGCTCAACCTTTGTTGTTTCTTTTTCAGTGGTGACTTCTAAAGTTGACGATACCGCCTAGACGTCAAGGTTCGCAAAGGGATAAGCCACCCCGAGATCGAGAGGCTGAGTATTTGAATTTGTTGGGGTGTCTCACGAACATCATTGAGAACATGGAGCAGCAACATCTGGCCCCTGTTCCTGTTTAGGCTCCTGTTCAGGCTCCTATTAATCTGGAGCCACTTGCTTATGATTGCTTTGTTAAGTAGCGAGTGTCGGCGTTTACGGGAGATCCTGACCCACTTAAGGTAGATTCATGGTTGGAGAGCCTTAAGAGGGTATTTCCCGTGATCCGATGCCCGACGGAGGACCGGGTGCTCTTCATGTCTTACCGGCTGGAGGGTGAGGCTCACCATTGGTGGCAGATGAGGAAAAGAGCATTGGGGGTACCGGAGGCTGAGATTACCTGGAAAATATTTGAGGATGTATTTCTAGATAAATACTTTTCATCTAGCTTCCGTGTTCAGAAAGAGGAGGAGTTTCTCAAGCTAAGGCAAGGGAACCAGACAGTGGCGGAGTATGACGCCAAGTTTTTAGAGTTGTCACGGTTTGCTCCCTATATAGTCAAAGATGAAGAAAGGAGGACTGGGAAGTTCTTAATGGGCTTACGAGATGACATTCGCAAGCAACTGGCAACCCTTAAATTGGCCACCTATGCTGATGTGTTGGATCAGGCCTTGATTTATGAGCAAGAGCATTCAAAGGAATAATTTTTCAGAAAGAGGTCGGCTAGTAAAAGCGGGACAAGTGCCAGCACCGGGACTAGTTCAAAAAGACCGTACAAAAAGCCGAGGCAGCCGGCTTCTGGACAGAGTGGTCAGAGGAGTGGCCAGATTTCATCGTCTTCTCGGGCTTCGGTGGGTTCATGTCAGCACTGTGGAAGAATGCATGAGGGTAGACCGTGTCCTGGGTTGATGGGTGCTTGCTTCACTTGTGGCCAAGTAGGGCATAGAGCCAAGGAGTGCCCTCAGGTATCGAGGTTTAGGGATCCGAATCCAGCGATGTAGGGTAAAGCTTTTGCAGTGACTGCTAGCGAGGCCAGAGCATCAGATGAGATAGTGGAAGGTATACTTCCAGTTTGTGGTATTTCTTGCTCAATACTTTTTAACTCTGAGTTCACTCACTCCTTTATTTTTCCTCAGCTGGCTCGTTGTATTGCACCCTCCCCCGTGGCCGTTGATTTTTTCTTGGTTGTGTCTACGCCCACGGGGTCTTCTATTGTGACCGATGTGTCCTACCCAGGGTGTATTGTGGAGGTGAAGGGACTTCTTTTGGCCATTGATTTGGTTCTTCTAGATTTGCATGATTTTGATGTTATCTTGGGTATGAATTGGCTATCTAAGTATCACGCCACTACTGATTGTTTCCACAAAAGGGTGAACTTTGCTATCCCAGATTGCGAACCCTTCTATATTCAAGGAGTTCTGAGGATGGAGCCATTTAGTTTTATTTCGACTCTATAGGTTCGCCATTTATTGAATAGCGGGTGTGAGGCCTTTCTGACTTTTGTTAGTGTGGTGAAAAGTCGGGATTTGTCCGTAAAGGACATTCCGGTGATGTGTGAATTCGAGGACGTGTTTTCCGACAAGTTGTCCGCCCTGCCATCACATCCTGAGATTGAATTTGGGATTGATCTCGTGTCGAGATTGGCACCCATATCGAAAGCCCCCTACCACATGGCTCCAATTGAGTTAAATGAGTTGAAACAGCAGTTGTAGGACTTGCTTGATACGGGTTCCATTAGGCCCAGTGTATCGCCGTGGGACGCTCCGATCCTATTCGTCAAGAAGAAGGATGGGGCCTTGAGGTTATGTATAGACTACCGTGAGTTGAATAAAATTACAATCAAGAATAAGTATCCTCTGCCGCGGATCGATGACCTCTTTGACCAGTTGCAGGGATCCATAGTGTATTCCAAGATTGACCTTCAGTTAGAATATCATCAGCTTCGTATTAAGTAGGAGGATATTGTGAAGACGGCTTTCCAAACGAGATATGGACACTATGAAATTTTGATGATGCCGTTCGGGTTGACTAAATACTCTAGCCGTGTTTATGGACCTAATGAACCGGGTCTTCTAGCCATTCTTGGATAAATTTGTTGTGGTCTTCATTGATAATATTTTGATTTACTCCAAGGATCGCGCCGAGCATGAAGGGCACCTGAGAATTGTGCTGCAACCTCTTCGGGAATATCAGTTGTTCGCGATGATGAAGAAGTGTGAGTTTTGGCTTGACAGGGTGGTGTTCCTAGGCCATGTAATTTCTCATGGAGGCATCTCAGTAGACCCGCAAAAAATTAAAGCGGTGGTCAATTGGAGTCGGCCGACGATCGTGTCTGAGTTCGAAGCTTTTTGGGGATGGCTAGCTATTATCATCATTTTGTGGAGAATTTTTCTCAGATAGCCTTGCCCCTCACTCGTCTGACAAAAAAGGAGGTAAGTTTTACCTGGACCGAGGAGTGTGACAAAAGCTTCCAAGAGCTAAAGGATCGGTTGACAGCTGCCCCAATTCTAACTCTTCTAGATACTTCTGGTGGGTTCGAGGTGTATTGCGATGCATATAAAGTGGGACTCGGATGTGTTTTTATGCAAGGGGGAAAAGTAGTGGCTTATGGTCTCGACATTTGAAGGCTCATGAGAAAAACTATCCGACCCATGACTTAGAGTTGGCCGCGGTGGTTTTTGCTTTGAAAATCTGGAGACACTATCTTTATGGCGAGAAATTTCTGGTGTACTCCAACCACAAAAGCTTCAAGTATTTTTTTCGCAAAAGGAGCTAAACATGAGGCAGCGGTGATGGATTGAGTTTCTAAAGGATTACGATTGTGAGATCCAGTATCGACCGGGGAAAGCGAATGTGGTCGCAGATGCCTTGAGTCGCTGAACCTGTTTGGTGGCGACCATGTAGATTAAGCAGAAGGAGTTGCTAGACTGCTTGAAATCTTGCCAAATCCGGCGCTATATTAAGGGTAACCGGATGATGTTATCATTTCTGCAGGTATAGCACGAGATCCTTCAGAGGATCAAAGAAGGGCAGGTGAGTGACCCATTTCTGATGGATACTTAGCAGAGACTCTTGAGTTGATTTTAGAGTGCGTGCTGATGGAGTTTTGAAATTTCGAGAGCGACTATGTGTACTGGATGTTAAGGATCTGAAAGAAGAAATAATGAAGAAGGCACACAGGACTCGGTACACGATTCACCTCAGTATAAATAAGATGTATCAGGATTTGAGAAAAATGTTCTGGTGGAGGAACATGCGGGACAGATAGTGGCTTTCGTTAATCGATGTCTTGTTTGTTAGCAGCTGAAGGCTGAGGGGAGAAAGCCTTCTGGATTATTACAGCCCCTACCCATCCCCAGTTGAAAGTGGGAGGGCGACTCGATGGAATTCGTGTCGGGATTGCCTAGGACTCCGAGGAATCATGATGCGATCTTGGTCATTGTTGACCAGTTGATAAAATCTGCTCATTTTATAGCTATTCGGACTATGTACTCCCGCGATCGTTTGGCACAGTTGTACATCAACGAGATCGTGACATTGCATGGCCTGCCGGTATCGATTGTGTCTGATCGCGATCTATGGTTCGTCTCTAAATTTTGGGAGAGCTTGCATCTGGAGTTAGGGACGAACCTGAAGTTTAGTACGGCGTATCATCCTTAGACAGATGACCAATTTGAGCGGACGATCCAAATACTTGAGGATATGCTTCGAGCTTCGGTATTGGAGTTCCATGGGAGTTGGGATGATTTTCTAGCGTTGGCCGAATTTGCTTATAACAACAGTTTTCAAGTGAGTAGCGGAATGGCTCCCTTCGAGGCACTTTATGGTAGGAAGTATCGATCTCTCATCCACTGTGAGGAGACTGAGGATAGGCAGTTGTTGGGTCCGGATGTTATTCAAGAGACGTCGGAAAAGATAGAGGTGATTGTGGAAAAATTGAAGGTTGTCCAAAGCCGACAGAAGAGTTATGCTGATCAAAGGAGGTCCAAGCTCAGATTTGAGGTTGGAGATTTCGTCTTCTTTAAGGTCTCACCGTGGAAAGGGATTTCTAGGTTGGCATAAAGGGAAAGCTGAAGGCGTGTTTCATTAGACCATTTGAGGTTCTTGAGCGAGTTGTCGAGGTGGCTTACCATGTAGCTTTGCCACCGAGCTTGGCCGGGGTGCACAATGTCTTCCATGTTTCCATGTTGAGGAAGTACGTGTATGATCCATCCCACGTGATTAATTATGGTCCTTTGGCTATCGATGAGGATTTGGCTTATGCAGAGGAACCGGTAGAGATCTTAAATCGGAAGGACCAAATTTTACGCTCCAAGATGATTCCTCTCATGAAAGTTTTAT
The DNA here is from genome assembly GCA_025585075.1 of Nepenthes mirabilis. Lineage (NCBI taxonomy): Eukaryota > Viridiplantae > Streptophyta > Magnoliopsida > Caryophyllales > Nepenthaceae > Nepenthes > Nepenthes mirabilis. The sequence goes on from JAODPA010084523.1 coordinate 21,575, forward strand.
GGAGGAATCACTCCCGCGAGGAGGCAACATGGAAAAGAGATGACGGAATCCGGGAAAAGTATCCCCATCTATTCCGAGGTATGTAGCTTATTCAAGTTGTGGATTCGTTAAATTTCGGGACGAAATTTCTATAAGTGGGGGAGAGTTGTGAAGTTTCGGGTCTAAAAATATATTAAATACAAGAAAATCAACGTGATAATAATTAATACTAGACCTATTGAATGTATAATTATGCGTATCGAAAGAAAAATCAGGTTAAAAATTGTTGAAATGCTGCCAGCAGACTGCGCCTGCTGTGTGTTCAAGTGCAAAAAGTAGTGGCGCAAGTAGCAGGCCGCGCTTGCTGCGCACATGAGCGGACCTCGAGCGGTAAAATCCAGTAGCTCCCCCGCATGTTGAGTGCCTTTGTGCGCTCGAGCACGGGCTGGTAGCGAGGTCACGCTCACCGCTCCCTTGCCCGGCACTCGAGCATCTCGACTGGTATAAAAACGCGACCTGCTTCGCGTTTCTTCTACTTTTTCATTTTCCAGAAGGTTTTTGGAGAAGAGGAGAGAGATAGAGCGCCGATTTTAGAGAGAGAAAGAAGGAGATCGAGCAGTAGAATCTGAATCCGCCCGGGAGCCAGTTACGAAAGTCATAGGATGTGTCGAGGCAAGTGTTCTCATACCCACCAACTTTCCTCTTTCGATATTTTTCAGTTATTTCGGATATTTTAGTCTCGATATCCACCCAAACCATGATAAATGTGATACCCGTGACTTGAGACTAATAATTATGTAATTTATTATTTGATTTACTCATCGATCCGACCGGTAAAGTATCGTCAAACCCTAACCTACGGGAAATTGGGGGTTTCCCATTTTTGCCCCTCGTTTCATTAAAGTGACCACAAAATGTGAATCCCCACGTCCCAAATGTGTATATATGTTGGCTGCGAGATCGATTTCGCACGTCTCGACCCGTTCGCGACGTCCAAGCCCTCTAAATAGGCGCTGACATTGTTCACCTGAGATATAAAGTGAAAATTGTATGTTTTTACCTTCATAAAATGTTGAATTGACTCTAGAATATGATTCTCCGCATCCCAAACGTAAGTACGTGTTGACCGGATGATCGATTCTGCAAAATTTGACCCGTTCGCAGCGTCCGAACCCTCTAAAAGTGGCCTAACAATGTTCCTCTGAAATTGGGAGGTAAGTATAGATGCTTTACCTCTCTTCAATTGTGATGGAACGTATAAATGAATGCTATGTTAAATCGTAAGCTCTAAAATGTATAATTGTGCACCCAGAGCGAGGGGAATGCGTCCCGGGGGCTTCTAAGGTAGTATTTGACACACGGAGGTAAGTATAATCAAGCTCTCCCCTGGTCCCTAGGGATATGGGGCGGTTGAGATGGCCTAGTGCTGTAGGCTTAAAATGTAGCCGATGGTCTAGTGCTGCAGATCTAAAATGTAGTCGATGGTCGAGTGCTGCAGACCTAAAATGTAGCCGATGGTCAAGTGCTGCAGACCTTAAATGTAGCCGGCCTTAGAATGTGTGGCAGACACATTCCTTTTCTCATCCTCTCACATCGTTGGTTAGTACGACCTACTAGCCTGAGTCTACAAAGATTGATGAAAGTAATGAAAGTGATTGAACGTAACCAGAACAAACGTGTGAACTAAATAATTCCTGATGCTCCCTCTCCTCACATGCTTTCTTTGTCCAAGTATATGATTTTCCTGACCTAGTTACTATCTTTCCTGTTTATTATTGTAGTTAGTAGTGTATGATTTTATTTATTTGGCTGTACGCTTACCCTTACTATATATTTTTCAGATGAGAACATATTGATACCCAACGAGACAGAGTAGACATAGAAGTGCAATTGACAGTTGTTATTGCACGCAGGACTCGGGGTTGGGATTTAGTTGGTTTTTGTGTATGAAATAGAAACTTTGGCCATATTTTGTAAATTGTGTAAAACATGTATGATGATGATATATGATATTTAGCATGGATGAATGATGAATTAGTTCCGCTGTATATTGTGGTTTCTTTTATGCTTCCGCAGGATCTTCTTATTGTGGCTATGATCGAGGTTCCTAGTTGGTATCCTTCCCCACCGGCATTATACTGGAGTTATGATGTCGGCGCAGTCTCGACTGATATGGCGATTAGATCCTGTGTAGAGTGTTGAATAATAAGACTTTTAGTTTTGTAGATGATTGTAGATTGTCGTGCAGGGTTTATTTGCAGGTGTTTGTATTTTTGGCAAATACTCGATTTACAAACGGAACTCTATCCAATTTTCTACAGAATATAATAATTTTTAATTAGGAATTCTAGTTTATTTTATTCTAGACGGAAGTTATTTAAGGAAAATAACCCGGTCTGTTACACTAGTTCTATTTTATTTCTACAAAATCCTAGTTCGATTTCGTCATTTGATTTATCAAATTTATGAGCAATTATTCCATATATTTACAATTGAAATTTACGAAACCCTAATTTTGATTTGTTTTTGATCTATGGAATCATCAACGTAATTAGCCATTTTTGGTTCTGAATATCGTGTAGCATAGTCAATAGGCTTTTTTGCGAGAGGCTATTTCTGGTGACTAAAATGTAGTCTTGGAACCGATTTTGAGCAACAAAATTTGTGCCGTCTCCCAGAAATCATAGGCATATTTAGCCAATTAATTGAGAAAACTTTGTGACTTAAGTGGACTGAATAAACAATTTATTAGTTTGATTAATAATACTCATTTGGTGGAACGAGGTCCAAGTCTTCAACCACAAAGGGCAAATCCAATATTATAGTGATTACAACGTGTTGGCTCTAATTCCTTTATTTCGAAAAGCAGGACACATCAATGTTGAACATTATATTTCACTTGTCAGATAGATATCAGCCACTTTGTGCAACACTTCAAACTATAATACCCTATGAATCTCATTTGTTTTTTGGTATCAAAAACAAAATTAATCTTACAAAAGGAAGTTAATAATGTCTTTATTTTCCACTAAAGTTTGAGCTGTTGTGGACCCATAGATCATATGTCTTTCACCTTAAATCTGAGGCGGTCTCCTACTCCTAGTCGGGGTTGTAGTGTTCAACGTCTCTGTTCTTTGATGATATACTGCTTGTAAAGTGCTTGAGGATGTTGACAGATTTTCATTAGAAGCAAAGTTATACTCCTATATCTATCTAGTAGGTAATATTAGAATTTAGGCAAAGCGGATAGATTTCGTAGTTTTATCTTTTATATCAGATTTGGTTCCACTTACCGTATAGATCAATTACGTTAATTTTTTATGTTCTTATGTGGACAACTTCTATTCCTTATATTTACATATGTTGTGATTTGTTCTAACAATTCATAAATCAATTATACTTCAACTTTTCTAACGAGAAGAAAAAGAAGATAGCAGTTGTGTTAATGCAATGGACTATAATTTGCTATACTATTTGATAGTTTTTATATGTCTTAAGTACAATGTGACGAATCAGGTTATTTTCCTTAAATAACCTTTCGTCAATAAAACTTCATTAGTGTCCAGAGTTTTCTCTATGACTGGACAAAAGATCGATATACAACCTGGTTAAATAGGTTAAGTATACTTTACACAGGATCTCACAATTTACCATCTTATTCATGGCTTCAATACAATATTCTGGCCGTACTGTAATAGACCTAGAGAGATGCCATCTAATAACCTCAATCGTGAAACATCAAAACAAAGTACGGAAGCATACTATAATACCATTGTGACGGACCGGGTTATTATTCTGAATAACCCCTCCGTCAATAAACTAATATAGTTTAA
>JAODPA010084534.1:0-25384 GCA_025585075.1 Nepenthes mirabilis
TGAGAGGCAGAGCATGCTCTCTTTTTAATCTTATCAACATAGACCGTTGAGTGGAGCCCTGCACTCGAACCTCGATATTCTTCCTTCTGACTCGGCTCGCAGCCAACATCAGACCTCACCCTCGTTTGTTCCGGTGTCCATTCGGCTTGCACCCTCGTTCCTACCAAATAGGGTATGCCGCATGATTTTCTTAAGCCGATAAAAATCAAACTGTGACAGAATGCATACAAAACTACTAAGAGTTCTTATTTTTTTCATCATATAAACAGTCTATAAGATGAGAAATAGGCATCCAAAACCAAGGTTTTCATCAATTGTCAAATCATCTCCCGGAGAGCATGAGTTTATTAGCTAAGAGAAATGAGCACTGAAGATTCAGGATTGTTCCAGCACCTCAACACGGGGCAATGATCGGTCAGTCGAGCTTCAAAGGATCTCGATTCTGAGGCCGAGGATGTCGCTGGGCAAGCATTTGTTTGGTCTTCTCAAGAACGACAAAGAAAATTGAACCCCCGAGTCCGATCCATAAAACTCGAGGCCCCATGCCCTGCAGTTAACACAAGTGTAGAAGGGTGACTTTCAACATGCTGGGCCTTCATACCGATTGGTTTCTCTCATTTATGTCGTGTTTGGTAGGAAGGAACTTGATAGGAACAAATATTGTTAGAAATATTTATTCCGACCTTATTCTCATTACCTCATTTAGTTACAAAATGATAACAATAAATAGACATTAAATAGGAATATTTATTACCAAAAACGGGAACAGCTAACACCGCGTTGAAAGTGAGTTCATTCATCGTCACACAAGTGAAAATATTCATTAGCAATGCCATCAACCCTACCCCCCGCAGCGACACTTTTGGCCATTCATAGGCCCTAACACACCTCCGGCAACCCCCATTGATGAGGCCTGATGGACCCCATTGATCCTTTTTTGCCATCCCACGGCCCTCCTTCAATCGCCGGCAAATCAAATAATGTAATTTCTAGTAATACATTAACTTGTGGTGGACCCATCATGTAACTATAGCAGTTTAAATTGCCAACTCTAAAACGGAGGAATCTAACAACTCTCAAGAAAATATGGTCATTTTCAGAAGACTAGTATTGGTTTTGAAATTAGCAAAACCATTTGGATATTATGCATCCTTAACTAGTTAACACCAAGCCATGATCCCCTCACTCTTTTTACTGACATTTTTGGTGTAAAATGACGAAAATTTCCAAATGTACAGAACAAGCATGAACTAAAAAGACTACAAAGTCATATGGTTCACGTGACTTCATGAAAAAAATCAACAAAATATACAGAAAACTATACAAAGAAAAAGAAAAAAAGGACCAAAGTCCTCCATTAGGGCACTGGACTTACCCGCATCCCTCCCTCTCCTCTCCTACTCTCAATCAGATGTTGCCCTCTCTCACTCTCTCCATGCCATGTTTTTTCTCTCTCTCTCTTGTGTGCCGCCTATAAACACAAAATAGCTTTATCACCATCGTCAACCATATGCCAGGACTAACATTACAATATTAAATCATGACCAATACAACAACATCGCAGCACCCAAATCATCAGCCACCCCAAACACAAATCTCACCACTAAAACCAACAAGCACAAACGGATTCAGTGAAATCACAGAGAAATAAGGCGAGAGTTCATGAGACCCAAAAATTTACCATCTGATTTTGCATTTTAACCCACAAATACAATTCCGGAATTCAACTTAAACAGTTGGTTTCAATCAATTTTCCGTGGCCAGAGTTCACAAGCTCTTAGATGCATTTCTGATCTTGTAATTTGCTGCAGCAATAACCGCCTGCCCATTATTCTTCAAAATGTTTGTACCCATTTCTATCCCTCAATTGTAGAAGGGGGAAGGAGGGAAAGCTGGTTCAGGTGGGGGAGAAAGGCAGAGAAGCGAGGTGACAGCAGTGAAGGGAAGAATCCATTTTTAAAATTTACATGCTTTGGTTAGTAGTCAATGGCTTGTTGCCATAGTGAATATCAGTATTGGTCGTGGGTATATAGATTCAAACATATCAAGCAATACGTATCGGAATCAAATATATAGAAAAGAAAATCTATAAATTTTGTAAGCTGATAGAGTCGTATTAGCTGATATTTACATCTATGGTTGCTTTTGGGACCACACAAGTCATCCGGTTTTTTCCCCAAAAATAGTTAAGCAGAATGATAGCAAAGAGGACATGCTCATGGATAGGTGCAAACTTGTTTACACTTAACACAGCATAATAATTAGGGGGTTTTTGTGTAATTTCAAGAGATCAGGCTACATTTGTGAACCTATTCTCTGGATGTTTGTGCTGAGAATATTCAAAACATCAGGAAATATCCGATTAACTCTGGAGCATTCGTATAATTTTCTCTATTTTGTTACTTTTCCCATTTCCTTGGGTACATCAGCTAGTTCCATCAGGGGTACATCAGTTAGTTCCATCAGGCGCCCTAGCTTGTATGCTTCTTTATAATCTTCCCCATCTCCGAAACCATTGAAGCACATACAAGGGCCCTTTATATCCTAGTTCATCAGGTTTTTATGGACAAAAGTTCAAGTCTTGAATTTTACTGATCTATTGAACTTTCTCTGTCATCATACAGAAAGCTAAGAAAAAGCTTGTCGTGCTACATATATCATATCAGATCAAATAAACCAAAGAGGAGTTGACAGATTAGCAATTCTTTGGTGGATTTTCAAGTGAACTTAAATTTCATGAATGTCTAACCTTTAATAATGCATGGCTCCCTTCTTCTTTTGTGATGGTTCTTAGACAGTCATAGATCCCTTTGTACTGTTTTGTGGATCCCTGGAAGAGTTAATTGTTAGAGAAAGCAAACTAAACAAAAAGATAGGCAAATGAAGTGCCCGGTTATTAATATTTTAAATGAATCCAAGGAGATCATATATCTACCTGAACCATCAGTCTTGTCTTGATAACATCAAGAGGAGTAGTTACAGCTCCTGTTACTGCACCTATAATATGGTGCACATTCCAATCAGGCAGTTTGTTTTTACAAGATTCTCAACAACTCACTTTACTTCGAAGAAAATAGAAGACGGGTATGCAAAGAACCTGGAAATCTAGTTCAAGTTCTGTTGTGAATATTACAGAAATCTAAGATAAAAATAACATCAGTTGGTTCGTACCAATCAGAGAAGAGTGTTTTACTATCACATAATCATCCACTCTTTAAATGCTAATTTTACTGGGATTGTCTATAATAATGTAATTAATATTTCCATCGGAGGAGAAAAGAAAATCCCTTAATAGCTGAATGGCCTAAGAAATATTTCTTCACCAACTCATTTGATGTCTTATTAGATCCACCACTTCCCCATCAGGATCATTAACCCAAAAAAACTTTCATTCACATAAATGCAGTATCTGGTCTACGCTGCAAATCATTGTTCTACTATAGGCATTCCTCATTAACTTTATGTTCAGAAGAAGCTATTTTTGGTTGTTACTAATGTGTGTTCATTCATATCTTATCAGTTTATGTATGTTATGTTACTGTTCCTTATACACATGATTTCTTGGCTGTAGTACTGCCATGAAGTCTAGCGCATATTATCTTAATATAGCCAACATTTTGAAGCATACAAAAACTAACTAGCACGTCATACTACCATTGAAACAATTAAATAAATGCTCGTACACAACCATAATATGATAAAAACATTTCAAATTTTCATCTGACAAGTGTCTGTTATTAGGACTACATATTCACTATCTCTTAACTGTTGAGGCAAAGTAAATGAAATCTATTAGCACTCACTTTGCCCTCACCAGCTTACCAAATTCTACTTAAACTGCATTCCATGTAATTTAATGATTACTTACAATGTAACTTTAAGATTCTAGGACCTCTATGCACAATTGTTCCGGGTTCATTTCTCTACTAAGTGACCAAGACAGCATTGTTCACAGCCAAGATGCACCATTAGACATCATCTTGATTACTCCCAAAAAGTTCATCCACTGCAGAGTAATTCAGCAAGAGCAAGAAGAGAGCATATCACCACCAGTAATCCCACTGCCATAGCGAATTTCCACCTTTCTAAATATTTCTAAGCGTCACTAGTACTCCATATTTGGTCTTGCAAAAGTGCTTCAGTCTGCCACCACAAATTTACTGAGCATAACTACACTTCTTAGCTTTCTCAATCTCATGTGACTAACAGCTTGCAACTTCTTGATGCAGGAGCATCTCAAGCTCAAGTTCGAATCAACAAATCTTAGATCATAATTGTTGGCAGAAATATACAGGTCACTTTCATAAGTTATTTGGAGATGAATTCGTGCATGGATTTGGTCAAATTATATATAGTCAGACAACTCTATGGGTCTAGTTTCCAAATGCATCAAATTTTGTACCTTCTTGAGGAAGTTATGCCCAAAATGCTACAACCGGTCATATTTACCCGACATTAGTCCTTTGGTGTTTTAATAAATCCTATGTGTTGTATTTCTTTTTATTTTGTACCTAGAGTCATAAGAGTCAAGATCCAGTTAGAATTTGTTTTGGATTGGGAATGCTAAGTCTGGGTGATGAATTAGATAAACTAGGAGTTGCCTATTCTTGGAGGGATATTCCACGTTGTCTATTTAAACTTCTATAATATTTCTCTCTTGGATCTCTTTGGTGAATTCCATTGAGTTGCGAGTTGTATGCCCATCTCTGTTTGATGAATTCCTAGTGTGTCAGTATTTTAACTTTTTGCAATTGTGTTACTTCTCAGTTTCCATACCACCCGGTATCACTTCTATTTCGTTTTCTTCACAAAATGAAATAATTTTTCTGTCAATGCGAATGTGATTGACTTTGATTAAATTACCTTAGGATTTACTTTCAATAGACAGCATTACCGATATTCCACTTTTTTGTTTCACAGAATGTTGCAAGCTTATATACTTACTTTACACCACTTTCAACATACCATTTATCATATAGCCATGGGCCACCTTCGATTCAGCTACCTCGTCGCTTTCTCATTTGGTTTATCTTTTCTACCACACATTTCAAAAGTTTCCCCAATGCTATATTTTGGCATGTTTATTACCACATCTGTCCAAAGTTGATTTAGGGAAACCAAATGATAATTGCAGTAGAGTTAAATTGTACATCAACTAGACATTTTCTATAAATGGAAAAACTGAAAAATTCCTGAGCCAGAAATCTTGTAGGTTGCTGCTTAAATACCCAATACGAGTTTACCATTGACATACTACGATAAGGGCAAATATAACAAGAAACTCTCCCTGAGAAATAATAACTGTAATCTTCAAACAAGTTGTGCCTAATTTCACTAAATCTTCATCAATACCCTATCCCTTTCAAAGCAGTTGTTGCACTTTCTCACTATCCTCCAGCTACTTACTACTCAAGCTATCGAATAACACATCTGCAATGCTACAAAACTATCCTACAGCTAGTCTCTCATGGAGGGGGCCCAGTTGGAATCAAAAGAAATATCAAAATATTCAAGATCAACAAAGCTCCACTTTACCTAAAACAATCTCACTCCATCAATGTCGGTAGTTGTGACTAAAGGGAGGAGGCGATGTTAAAATCATTAAAGAAGAAACCCTACAGTAAACAGAACATTGCAAGAGCATCTTTACCGGCAAAGGCACCAATGATAGCATTCTCAGGGTCATTCATTTCCCTCTTTGCCTGCCAAAATGAGACCATAACAATCTGCTCAAATAAAAGATGATGACCATAACAATGTGATGCAGAACTACTTCTAGGTCATCCAGCATAGTTAATCAACAAGGGCAGAAACTCTGTTTAATACTCACGGACTCTTGAGAGTATCTATAGAGAATGAAGGTCCTAAAAATAGATGGAGGCTATGATGCAAGGGCACAAACATGGGGATACGGGCACAGCAAGGTGTGGACTTCAAACACAGTAATACTTGAAACTGTAGAACATGATGCAATGTGGACACATGAACAAATGTATATGCAAATACATTTATAAGATAAGTCAACGTTAGAATCACCCAATATATTTGCATCAACCAATATTTGTCCCATTATCGTTGTAATTATTATTATTATTTGGCCTATCACATTGTGATGAAGGATTTAATGTATACCATGTTGATCATTTAAATGAAAATGAGAAAATAATTTGTTTTATTGTGAAAGAACATAAGCAGCAAACAAATTGACGAAGAATGTCAATGGCCCATGTTGAATAGTTTGAAGGGACTGCACAAAAAGCATTGGGTGAATGTTCCACAAACAATAGAGCTTTATGTCCCACTAAATGTGGTCAATTATATAAATCTATTTTCGTTATTTTACTCAATTTAGTATAATATCCTCGAAGAGTATAAGTTATTTTAAGTTATTTTTTTTTATCATACCACTCTAAATTTTCCTAAGTCTATTTCTTCCTTTCATTCTTCCAACACAGCTAACTCATTTTCCCAATGGTGCTTCCTTTGGCATGCATTTTAAGTGGTCGAACCATTTTAAACATCTTTCTCTCATCTTATCTTCTACAAACGTAACTTCTAAGCATCTATGGATAACCATATTCCTTATCTTTAGTATGACTCTATTCATCTATCTTAGCATTCTCATATTTGTAACATTTAATTTTTATACACATTTAATAGCACAACATTCTAATTCGTAGATTATATTGGGTCTAATAATCATTTTATGAAAATTTCCTTTAAGTTTTAGAGGTATATTTCTATCACATAACACACTCGATACATTTCTTAATTTTAACCACCCTATATTAATTTTCATCATTTATATATCCAATTTCTTGAATTATGAATCTCAAATAACAAAATCTATTGTATTTAGGAATATTTTGATAATTGATTTTATTTGTTCATTATTATATCGATAATTACTAAAATTATACTTTAGATATTTGATTTTACTTGCACTCATCTTTAAGCACTTTGAATTTAAGTGTCTCAATCGAATGTGCTAATTTTAGTTCTACACCTTCTCAAATTCCATTTATTAAAATAATCATCTGTAAATAATATATACAAATGAACATCATATTAAACATCTCTAGTAAGCTCATCTATAAGTAAGATAAAGTCATAATGACTCAGAGTAGATCTTTGATATACTTCCATCTTAATAAGAAAATCCTTAGTGATCACCCTTGCATACATATCTTTGATTGCCTGAATATATTTTTTACCTACTTTTTTCTTCCTTAACACTCACCATAAGACTTGTTTAGGCATCCTATCATAAGCCTTCTTAGATGAATGAAACAATTTGTACATCCTTTTTCTTCTAACTAAATTTTTCCATTAACATTTACAAAATATATAGATTTAGGAGTTAAACGCCTCAGCATAAATCCAAATTGATTCTCTAATATGTTCATTTCTTATCTATTTCTTTGTTTAATTACCCGTTCCAAGGGTTTTTATAGTACGACTCATTACTTTAATACCTAAAAATTAGTATAACTTCAACTATCTTTTTTATTTTTGTAATAGGAACTGAAATACTTCTCTTCCATTTGTCTAGCATTCTTTTATTTCTTAAAATTGTTCTAAATAAGTCAATTAACCAACTTGCTCCCTGTTTTCCTAAATATTTTCAAATTTCAATACGTACTTTATCTAATTCTAGAGATTTTTTTATTTTTTATTTTTAGGGCATATTTAATTTTTTGATTTTGCATATCTTTGTAGAACGCTTTTATTAATTTTTCCTCACTAACTTCTAGATCTAGCCCTTCTATTATGTTCTTGTTGAATAATTTATTAAAATCGCTCCGCCATCTCACCTTTATACCATCTACTTTTATCAATACTCAATTATCTTCATCTTTTATACATCTAATACAATCTAAATCCCTACTCTTTCCAGCTCTAGCTAATTTTTGTATGTCTTTTTCTTCCTCTTTTGATCCTAACTTAGCGTACAATACATTATAATCTTTAGACTTAATCTATTTAACTGCTGCTTTGTTGGTTGTTCTTTCTTTATATATTTTCAAAATTTTCATTAGTCCTGCAAAGTTTTCTAATCTTATAGTACTCCCTTTTGGATATCTTTGTCCCACCACCAACCTTCTTAGTACTACTTTTTCCCTATTAAATCTCTTTGATTTCCTTGGCAACCCTCTTAACACAATTGTCATTTTCTGCCGTACATTGTTTACAATGTCTGTATCATCAACTATCAAATTACTTATATTGAACATATTATCTCTAAGTTCTTATATATTTTCTCCTTTTCAATCCACCATCTTGTATGCTGACCCTCAAAAGCTTTGATCGTTCTCTTCCATTTTTTAATACTTATCCCTTACACTAGGAGTCTTTGTTGAGTAGTTCAACTTTTACCAAGAATGATTTTACAATCCTCGTAACACAACACATCTGATTTTCTAGCTAAAAAAAAAAAATCTATTTGACTAGTATTAGGTCCACTGGTAAGAATTATGAAGTATTCAATGTTTTTTCTAAAGCAACTATTAAGTATTACAAGATCATAAGAGGTGACAAACTCCAAAATCTATCTATGAATCATTTTTATCTCCAAAACCAAAGTCCTCATGCACCCGCTCAAAACCATTATTATCCTTCCTATATGACTATTTAAATCACCAAATTAAAATTTAAAAATTTTTCGATCTCCACCCATACTTAGCATCACACTATTCAAATTTTTCCAAAATTTACTTTTATCATTATCTAATAAGGCTATTTATAGAGCATAGATATTGATAATTTTTCCTAAGATCAGTTTAATATATATTATTTTGTCTCCTATCAAAACAAAGTCTACTACATGATCTTTTAAAATGTTACCTACAATAATACCTACCTCATTTTTATTGTTATCATTTTCCATATACAATAGTTTATACTTGTCTTTTTGATTTCTCTTAATTTTCTTTCTACCCATCTAGTTTCTTGAAGACAACTCATATTAATTTTGCTTTTGATCATAATATCCATTACCTCCATAAAACTTTACAAGTAAGGGTTCAGGTATTCCAGGTGACCAATTTAATTTTACTTTTTTGGACTAGTTTCTTAACTTGTCCACTCTTCCATACATCGCATTGAGATCAAGTAGGGGCATGGCGCATTGTAAAATAGTGATGAACTAATACAAATTCATCCATATAAGATTTGACAAAGTTTTATGATGGCTATCAGCTACCTATTGCAATCTTCTTCCAATATTAGAGTTCGGAAATTCACAATATAAATTATATACTATGTAGTCCTACATATATAATAAGATAGTGGAAAGCAAGATATTTATGGAAAAAAAAACTTGGGTTTCAAAATTGTTTCAAGAGACAGAAGGGGGCAGTTGCAGAGGGACAAAATTAGTGATCAAACCTAGGCTCTAGCATAATAAACATGAAAATAAGGAAAACAGAAGTACTGGCCACTTCTTAATTTTACGATCTGAAAGAACTAAGCACAAAGAGGGATGATTTGCAAAATAGAACATCCTATACTCATCTTTTGACCTGGATAGCTAAATAAGTGAATATTCAGGACTAAACTGCAACACATACTCGCAATGTAATCTCAACTTACATGGTATAATTAACTGATAAGGAACAGAGAATCTTGAATTGCAGATGATTAACAAACAAAAAGCAGTATGTTAAATTGCGCACGCATGAGAGAGAGAGAGAGAGAAAGAGAGAGAGAGAGAGAGAGAGAGCATTGCACATCAGAAGAAAAACTGGGAGCCGAAAGGCTCTTTTACATATTGATGCTCAGACTGTTTTTGACAAAAAAAAAATGCATGTGAGTTCGCATGGTATGCCACTCGAATCCATTTCCTTGGAGTGTGAGGGAAAATGACAGACACATCATACGGAAAACAAAATAAAAAGAATAGGGAAAAGGTTAGCACATGTGATTTGTGTGTTGGGCATGTGCCTGCGTCTAGATGTGTTAGACTCATTGCCATCGTCCATCCTAGGAGATATGTTAAGATCCTCCTATTTTTCCCTTGTACTCCCAAATTTGAGTATTTTATACTGACAAATTGGATGATTAGAATTATGATAATAAATTAAATTATGTAGAACTCATCTAAATAAATATAACCCTCCAAATTGCCAGGATGAAATCCACACTGTTGGGAGGATAAGATGACTCTAACAGCAACCGTATAAGGCACAACTACACAGAGGTCAAAAGCCACCAAAGACAACTGTTTTTACGATGGCAAACCAAAGAAGCTTACTGCAAGCTTATAACCCAAACGCAGCTGCTCATAGATACAAAACTGGATGGCATCAAAAGGCAAATCCCTCAATAGAAAGGATCCATATCCCTGCAATATCAACAGCATACTTTAAGACGGTCAAGAAAACTCAATATCTCATGTGCTCAATCAAATTGATGCAAATATTGAGAGAAAATAAGACATCTAGTATCTGACTGTACCACAAAACACAGCATAACGATAACTACAACAACAAAGTCTTAAATCTTACTAAGTGATATTGGCTATATGATTGCACTTTAGTCATTCCACTTGATTTATTACAATATCCATCTAGAGTGAATAAGAAATTTAAATCATTTTTATCACATTACTCCATGCTTTTCTAAGTTAACTTTTTTTTTTCTTTCCTCTAACCAAAACTAACACACGTCTTCACAAATACTTCATTAGCATATGTGTTTCAAGAGTCTAAATCATCATAAATATCATTTATTCATCTTATCTTCTATAAGTATAATTTCTAAACGTTTACAAATATCATTGTCCATTATCTTATATTTTAGGGAGATTCATTTATCCATTTTAATATTCTCCACTTTGCAAAACTTATATTTAAGTATCCAAAATATAGCCCAGTGATTATGAAATAATAATGAGGCTAGTATCTCTAGGTGAAAACAACTTCAGTTGCACCTTTTAAAGGAAGCAAGAGAGACTACATACAGCATAAAGGCTTCTGAAACCCTCCCTTGAAACAATCAGATGAACCGCATCAACGGCTGAAGAAAATTGACCCATCTGCATCCTTTGCTTAACAACCTATAGAACTTTTATAACCACAATTAGCACAAGATAGAGAAAATAAAAATTCTACAAAGAAGTTAGTACCTCTGTTGGTACTCGAACAAGAGAAGAGGCAGCTCCACCAATGGCACCTGCAGTCTGAATAAAGCTTGAGAACCGTCGAGCATGCAAATGGCACTCAGAAGAAAACCAAAGATATTCACATTGCACAAAAATAAGCACTCATTAAGTTTTAACTTAGTTAAACTATCAGGTATATAATAAAGCCGAGCAAGTAGCTAATCCATGTCAGCACAGGACAATTAAACTGATGAATAGCTAAAAGCTGAATGCCTTTCCAGAGCCTCTATATTTTTCAGGAGGCTGAAGTAAAATGTCAATCTATTTTTTGATAGCAAGTAAAATATATTGTCATTAAAAGGATGCCAAGGGGCATCACTAAATGTACAATAGACATAACCACCTTCATGTTTTAATTTTTTTGCACGTAACCACACCTCTTTTACATTTTTCATTTTTCAACCACCTATATTATATATTTCGTATCCATTGACCACTTGTAAACTGACAAAATGCTGATAAACATGTGAAGGCATGTGTCAAAAAATATAAGGAAAATCATTTCCTTCATTTGAAAAATGTAATAAAGATAGCACATGGGCAGATAATTGAAAGGAAATGTGAATCCTCGGTGGTTAGTGAATGAAATAAAAGCAGCGATTAGGTGAAAAACACTTCAAAGTTACATGCAAAAAAAAAAAAACTATAGGTAAAGACAGAAAGGGCAAAGAAAACAGAAATTTATAACAGGGAATCTAGAGATTCTGACAACACACTTTGACAACTAGGAAGGAATCCCTTAGCCACAAAAGGCTCCTCCTTCCAGACTATACAGATGCAAGATAAATGTAGCAATCTGCAGATTTTAACCAAGTTATCGACTCCTCCATACCCTTCCCAAGCCTTAAATTCGTCATTCACAGCTCTTGCATGTAACCTGAAGATACCCAATACAACAAAAGCAGAATGACAAATAATTCCTGGAAACTAGACAAAAATGGAATACAGGGTGCACTCTCAGCTGGTACTTACATGGAAAACACCAAACCCTTTTTCTGAAGGTTATTTATAGTGAGACATTATCCCAAACAGCTTCCCAAGACAAAAATGCTCTAGTTGGACAGCATGACTTCCAAATATTTCCATTGATCAATCAAGATCACACTAGGGACAAACACATAAATCAACAGCGCAACAATGCTTACATAAAAATCACCAAAGCCCTTATGAAGGCTATTCAAAGTGAAAAATCTATCCCAAGCAGCTTCCCAAAACAAAAATGTTGCTCTCTAGTGGGACAACCTGACTTTCAAATTAAATCAGCAGAAAAAAGAAACCTTGTCAGACAGACAGAGAATGATAGGCAGAAGAAACACTATGCC
Source organism: Nepenthes mirabilis (assembly GCA_025585075.1). Taxonomy (NCBI): domain Eukaryota; kingdom Viridiplantae; phylum Streptophyta; class Magnoliopsida; order Caryophyllales; family Nepenthaceae; genus Nepenthes; species Nepenthes mirabilis. Next base: position 12,484 of record JAODPA010084534.1, read on the forward strand.
TCCAAAACACACAACCAGCAGATTCCAAATTCAGATCAACAGAATTCAGCAATGATAAAAGTTGAAGCAGTTCCTGAATAGCATCTTCTGCACCTACCATATCATGATCGAACTAGCGCACTAAACCACAAGAAGCAGTTCCTGAACTGCATGTACCAACTTCTGAACGAACAAGGACACTACATCAAAGCACCATCTACAACTTGACAATAGTCCAAACCAATAGCATCCTTATCCAAAGCAATAGTAAATAAAACAGTCAGTATGTATCTTTTAAAGGAATATTTCCCAACCAAAGGCCAGGCCAGAATGTTACCAAGAAGCCTGACACAACTACAAACAAAAAATTTAACTACCTTCTGAATAAAATTCCATAAGCTGATCCCATGAATCCTCTTGGAAGGAAAGGACAACCAGCTAGAATCAGAAGCAGAATAAGTTGCCTCAAGAGCTTTCCTCCAAAGCTTATCTTTCTCATTCATGAACTTCCAAATCCCCACTTTAACAGAGTTGTATTAAACATACGAAGTCCTTTGGACAATGTCCCATCCAACCAAATGAAATTTGTATTTCTTGCCATAGCCACCCAAAGGAAAATGCTTCATTATGTCATGTTGAGCTTATTGGTAACTAAGCAAGCAATTGGAACAGAGACAATAAATAAGTTGGTAAGCAACCCAATGTAATTGTTATGAAAGCGATTGTTTCTCCCTTAGATTTTGTTTCTTCCAAGTCGATCTCCTCTCGAACTTTCTAACCATCACATCCCAAATAAATACCTCCTAAGATTTAGCACAGAGAGGCAAATACAAATAATAAATAAGGAATTGTTCCTGCAGCACATGTCATAATGAAGGAAAGACTATCTCCATCACTCTCGTGACCAACACACAACAATCCCAAGTTCCCATAATTTATTTTCAAGCCCAAATATGCCTCAAAAGCTAGCAAGATCCAATAATATGCAAAAGATCACTCTCACTAGCATCACAATCTTAAGGTACTGCATTGAACCAAGTAAAGAAAGATAAATTGCACAAAAAAAATTATAGTAATTATCATCTCTTAATATACCCGACTAGAATATGGAAGAACATGTTACAGTGTGGAAGTGAGTTTACTGATGGTAATACTACAACTGCAGGTAACACTCAACCTCCACAGCCCCACCCCAAAAAAGGAAGAAAAATAATATGAAAATACGAAAAAGGGAATCAAAGCATAAATGACCATAAGTTGCCCTTTCTGGTGAAAAAGACAAAACATTTTTTTTTCCCCATACATTTATTAATTGTCCATTAATGAAGAGTCTTTTGCTAGATTCAAGCAGAATTTTGATTCAATGCCCCCAAAAAAGAAAACAACCAAAAAAAAAAAGAAGGCAATGAAATTTGCACCACAATAATGAAAATTGAGACAATCAATCTTTTGGTAGCTATACAGCAAACTGGCAACATGTCAGCAAGACAACAGGCCTACTTCACAACACCATCACCCAGCACACAAAGGAGGGGCACTAGGCAAAATTTAATCACCAATCCATAGATCTTGTAATATTGTAACTTTCCCGCCAAATGCACCACTACAAGGCTAGCGATGCCATCTTCCCAACCTCTTGCTGCCTTTTATGTTTGAGTCATATTCACCAAGTATAAGAACATCCTTGACTGAGAAACAACCTCTCAGCAATACAAGAATATAAGCATTTGACCCTCCAAAGACTTCACAATGTGGGGTGCTCATCCAATAAGCCAGTTATGAAGAAAATAGCAATCCAACGGATACTAAAGAGGGAGAATAGAAAATCCCACAAAGATTAAGCCCAACGGTAACAAAAAGGAGGATGATCACCAATTCTCTTCCTTACGAAGGATACATCTTTTAGCAAGCAAAATGTTCAGCTTCTTCATGAAGTTCAAGTAGGGAGCTCTCATCAGGATCTTTCCTTTCACAACTGTCAAAGTGGGGGAAAACAAGAACAAACTTTAAAGTGCTTTGTTGACCCAAATTGTTTTGGCAGGAAAGGAAACAGAACCCCACTTCAGCAATCTGAGTAAGCATTGTCAGAGAATTTCACATCTGTACAGATGGCTTCTAGTAAGTTTGGTCCACAAATTATAGAATAAGTACACCATGCATAAAATTTTGTAAGGTCTGAGAAATTTTTTATTTACCAAATCATTTAGATCAATCAACAATTAAACACTAGAGTCCAATTCCCCATCTCTAGGTGATATACTCAACGAATATTCGTTGGCAGATATATTCAAGAGAGAAGGGGGTTGGTGCTTCCTGGGCAGTTGCCACCATAAGTATAATGCCAAATTCTAACTTCAACCTTCTAATGCAAATAGAAACTCAAAAACTATGTAAATGGTGTCTAAGAAGACTAAAAAGCAATGCCTTTTGACAAGTGTGAGCCAATGTCCATGTTAAGCATAAAGCTGATTGTATTAAATTAACTTGGATTCATAATGGTTGATCTTTGTGAGTTCATCCCAAACAAAGCAAACTCCTCTTATCTAGAGAAAATATGGAAATGTTTTTAACAAATAAGGGAAAAAAAAAATCTTTAATAACCCCCTCAAGCTAAAGATGGATTGTAGACACCAACTTGAGTTAGCAAGTCAAATCATGATTCTAGTGAGCAATCATATAATAATGCAAAGGTCTGTCCTCAATAGTCTCCTACCTTGAAATAATGCCAGAACTGTTTGTGAACAGAAGTTAACACTTACCAGAGCATGATATTGTAACAGATTAAAAGAAGGAATACTCATAATTGTTTTCAAATAGAAATCAAAACTCAACACTATCAAAAAATCATGAACACTGGTACATGAAGTCTTTTGCAACTATCAAACAAACATGAAAATTGGTGTAATCTCCTACAACTATCAAACAAGCACAAACACTGGTCTGTATAGTCTCTGGGACATTAATGCAGCAATGAAACAGAGACGAATAGAGAGAAACAATGCTATAAAAGCCTGCTCATGCACTGTTTATGGGCACTATTCACAGAATAGCCAAATAGAAGGCATTTGTAACGAGAGAATGATTAAACAAATAGAATCTGAGAAGAAAACCCTAATAGGGAATAGAGCACACATAACTAATACAATTTTGGAGAAATACAGTGGCAATACTTTTGTATGTGATTGATCAAATAGTGGAAGATGTTGATACAGTTTAAGAACAAAGCTGATTGCATTGAATTGGACTGATATTCATGGCTAAGTATAAGATGAGAACTCACAGATTACATAAATTCAAATAAGAAAAGCAGCTCAAAGGATACTTTATATGTTCATTTGTGATTCAGTCTATGCAATTAACACATCTATTTATTTTGAATATTTAGATACAATCAAGAGAGAATAAAAAAACAATCCAAACAAATCTGGAAACATTATATTCATTAACTGTCCCTAATATATGCAAATGTATCTTTTTGGTTTTACTGAAGAAGGGATTAAATTTGTCCAATTACGAACTCAGTCTACCAAGGAAGCATTGCTAGAACCCTGTTTAGCATTATTTATCTGGATATCTGCTTAGGAATACAACTTACAAGATGAGCTAAAGCACTGAAATTTACAGGGAAGCTCTTCAAAAGTGTATGCTTCACAGGTTCATATACGCCCACAAATATTGCAGAAGCCCTGAAAGATAATGAGAAGTTTTCACTAACCTCATAAAATTGGAACAATAAAACACAGTCAATGGGATGCTTCTCCAACAAAAAGTACCACGCATACTAATATGGTCATTTAGAAGAAGACTTGGCGAGAAATGAAGAAAACATCATTTAAGATCACATACGGTAAGACACCGGCTAGATTTCCAGCCAATCCAAAATAGAGTCCCTTTATAATAATTCTTCCCCCACCATGAGCTGCCTAGCATGGGAGACATGGAAAGTTGAGAACAATAACTCAAAAGAAGTTATCAAATTAATGGAAGATGAAGTCAAAGTGGTCAACCAATGACATTGACTGATTCACATCAAACATATAATCAAATCAATGGTAAATTATCAGATAGTTATTAAGAAACAGAAACAGGTGCATGCACAATGATCAACAATTTGACTGAAAACAAAGGAATCAAAATGCAATAGACCAGACTCTAGCCCATTACCATGCTGCACATAAAAGATGTGTTTTGCCTAAAAGATGTATCCAGAAAAAAAAATAATAATAATGTATCTATTTCATTGGTTATATTCATGGTATATACAGCCACACCATCAAAGTTCATGTGTACCATTCGGATTCTCATATCACGACCTCAACTAATCATAAACTGTAGTCAATACCAACACAATAAAACTTTAAAATCATCTCAGACCAGCATATCAGTAATGAATTCAAACCAGCTGAACAAGTTCACCCCATGATGGCATACACCAATTCCCCATAAAAAGGCAATACCAAGCTCCCAGTAACACTCTAGTCTATGAAACAATAATTATGTTTTTAATGTCAACCAAGCCTAGCAGCCGAAGATTTTTCTTGGGTATTGCGAACGACCACCTTGGAGAATTCAAGTAACATAATCAAACCCACAACCGTCACTGCATCCACAAGTATGCATTTAAAACTAACAAATAAAGCATAGGTCACTATTCATGCTCCTTGGGAAATGGATCTGATCTACTTTTTATTTAATGCACATTCAACTCTAAAGATAATGTCAAAACATGTTTGACTGATGATTTTTCAAATTATAAATATAAAGTTTAGTATGAATGACATGCCTGCAGACGAGTTTTTATCGTATCAATTGGGTACAAAACTGTTTCAACAACAATGCCTGCAATACCTCCAGCTATAGCTCCATCTGTACAGCACATCAAAATTTCCAACATGGAATGCCATGACTGTTACCTTCATTCTTTTTATCAGTACTAAACTATAACAAAGACATTCAGAAGTCACATACATAAGGGAAGCATCTGTCTTGGAGCCAAGGTCACCAAAAGCATGGGCCATTATGGTCCAGGAAACTAAGGTATAAAGGAGTATGAACTAGCTAGCAAGCAAATCAAGCTCGACTTGGCACATTACTGTGCCTGCTAGAGTCAAGCTCATTCCTGCTAGAACTTACATCATGAGCTCACAAACCTAGTTGATCTTCATTTTGTCTAATTTTTTGAATGCGTATTAGCAATATTTATTACCATTAGCAACATATATTTTAGCATCAACTGTGTATGTACTTATACTATTTCATTGGTAATATACTTGTATTAAAATGTACACCACATAGAGAAAGATAATCTTGGCTGCCCAAAAGTAGAGAGCCAGAGTCCTGTACAAGAGGTAGGCCCTTCCCTTGTTGTCAATTGAGAGACTTCTGAAAATCCTGTTACAAAGTCCAATATCATCTGTTCTATGAGAAGAGGTGTCGGCCATTCCAACTACTAGCTCAGGAAACTGGGAAAGCACCATCTTGCTGAATGATAGAAGTCAAGGGGGCCTCTCCCTCTATGAAGGGGGCAGCTTCATCTTTTTTCAATGAATAGGAGTCATGTAGTGGGCCATTAGGGCCCTACATTATTTTTTCAAATTTCAAAAACTGAGGTCAAGGCTTAGTCTGGTTTCACAAACAGATCTTATTTGAGTTCCATTCCAGCTGGCTCAGCAGAAAGACCACCGGTGAGGTCAATAATGATACGACAGAAATTCATACTGCTATAATTTATCCAGCTTCTGCAATAAAAATGCAGCATACCATGTAAAGATCGTAATAAATCAAATGGCTTATCTTCCTTGATGCTAGCAGATGCAACACTCTTCTCTGTCCCCATCCGAGTATGCAACGGATGCTTTAATGTGTCTGCAATGTGGCATACTTATGCTCAATACAAGCAATATGCTCAAAACAAAATAATTGTTGGTAATTGAAACATGAAGCAAGCTCAATACCAACTGCTGCCAATATAACAAAGGTCCAATTCAAGCAGTCTGTTTACTAAGTCAACTTGATGCAGTACTTGAAGAAAGCAGGGAAGAGCTATTTCGGATATTAAGAATTGTCTTTTACGTGCTATTATGTTAATTGTTAAAAGGTTAGATTTTTTTCAACTGCATTCTTCAGTTATACACTTTCTTTTGGTATCCATTTTTCTATCAGCAACACCAATCATCTTAAAACAGAGGATAGAATTTGTAAAAGAAATTCTGCACTAGTGGATGTCAATGAGTGTGGCTATCAATAAAATTTACAGCATCCAGCACAATGCAGGTAGCACAATGTAGGTATCATGGAATGAAATATTGGCTGATATATAAAAAATCAGCCCATATTCAAAATATTAGATAATATACCTAATATTGGCCAATATTTACCAGATAGGTTGTGATTTGCAAATAAAGTTTTGTCTTTGAGATGTCCAACACTGAAACGTATCACCTGATATGGACACTACCCATATGGCTGCAACCAATACCGATGTTTTTATCCATGAATAGTATAACAAGATCCCTCCTCCCAGAAGTTTTAAGCAATCCAGGCCCTCTCTGTTTTAGAGCTTGAAAGGATGGTACCTCATATTCAGAACAGTCAGGATCCTTTCTTTCAAGAAAAGCAATGGGTATAACAAACTTCTTGGCATTTACTTTCCACTCTCACAAACTTCTTGCCATGCACAATGGAGTAGGTTATTAACAATCTCCACATAATTCTCACCAAAATACAGTTTGTAAGTTGTCAACCGGCAAAATATCTCAGGTATATGGAGCAATGTCACCCATTTGAGTCCATAGAGCTTTGTTTCGTGGGTTATAATTTTCCTAGCATTCCCTTGATTTGTTGAGAAGTTAGAATACCAGGTTTTGGGAGGATCCTTGAGAAGGCAATTATCCATCGTTTACCCTTTTCCCTGTCTATCATCACCTGTCTACAGCTCATTATGTTCCCAGACCACATTTTATCATTCAAGATGAACTGAAATTTTCTTGGAATTTCCATTAGTCAATAAGTGATGGAGAGCTGGGGGACTTAACCTATGCCTACTTATTTGGTTGAATTAAATCTACTTGGTTATCATCAGTGTCCAATAGAAAAGTTTGGAGTGGGCTTTTTCCCTGCAGACCGGTTTTCACCACTGTCTTTTCACTTCCATTATGTATTCACTTTTCATTCCAAAGCTTAACCTATATCCACCAGCAAAATGATAAGGAGGAGAGATTCTGTCATGAAAAAATGTACTTATCTTTCCAGTTCAAAGGCTGTCTTTGGTCTCCTATTTGTTATTCAATTATCCCTATAATAACATATCTTCTTTCTTCTATCTAAAGAAAAGGAACACTCCCCAAATAAAGAAAGCAAGCTTCAAAGGAGCTTTAGTTATCCAAACAACTCCCTAGGAAACTCCACATGGCCATGCCAAATGCTTTGAGAAACAGGTAAATAGATGCCAACCATGAACATCTGTCCATCTCGGCCCCTTCACTCATACCCCAACACAAAACATAAAGTCTGATAAAATAAATGGAAATATGACCCTTACAAAATGAGCAACCTCTGAAACTTCAATTTCAACTAGAAGTGCCACACTGGGTAAAAGAAAAAAGACAATTCCAACCAAGGTAAAGAAGTTAAAACTATGCAATGGACAAGCTCTCCACACCAAACAGTCCCAAAAGAAAGTACAAACCACACCACTCTCCAGCCACATACTCTAAAAACAAACACTTCTGATCCCTTGAAAATGAATCTCAAAACACTTTTATTCACTCAACAAAATTAAACATCACAATGCCCTGACTTTCACAACCACTAACTTAAAAGACACTTCAGAACCTATTTACAAGACATCTACACTAAACAAGACTTCATAAATGTAGGAAGCTCGACAACCTTGAGACACACTATCTAATCCTAGTGCAAAGAAAAGTAATTGTAGACAACCTTACACAGAGATGACAACTATAGGATAATGGCCAAGTGGACCCCCACAAACTTCCCCTCAACATCTTACCTATAGGAGAAAAGAAGGAAAAGTTAAAGGAAAAAGACTAACACAAATGATGAACTAATATTGAACCATGGTCACAAGCCTGGAGTAAAAGATTTAATGAAACATGTTATCTTGCACAAGTGTCAATGGAAAAAAGGAGGATATTATATGCAACAGAAGCACAACAGTTTCAATGAGCTCAGAGATTTAAAAGGTAAAGCCACATGCCTACATCTATTTGGAAATTAACTTGACCCAAAAGCTTAAGAGTTGTTAGGTCAAAGTTACCAAGTTCACAATATCATATGCGTAAGCTGATAGGCAGAGCATAGATTAGTGTTATCGCTCATAAGAGATTACAACTGAGATATAATTTTTGTATGCAATACACTTTAACATAGTAGGCATGGGGTACAAGGAAAGTGGTAACTATGATTAGGCTCATTGAACAACCGTCTATTTAAGCCTATCCCTTTGCTCATTATGGGGTCCTAAACTTGCAAATGACCTCAAAGTACGTATGTTGTGAACTGCTAAACTCAAAAATTCAAATATAAACGTTGATGATCTCTGAAGTATGAAAAAATCAATATCTATATTAGAATTAGCCGCAATCATATCGGTATCGAACATATTGGACGATCTATATCGATATTAGATATATTAAGAAAAAATTCTTGAAAATCGTAAGTTAATAAGAAAATATCATTAATACAATAATATTTTGTGATATTATCACGGTATCAGGAAATATCAGTATTGGCTCCCTCGGTAACAAGACATATTTGAACTTATTAAAAATATCGACTGATATTTTGATATATGCTCTAGACAACATTAAGGTCTCCACATATAGGTTGCTAAGTATCTGCTTTATCTTTATACATTCACCTGGTCACTTTATGCTATTTGCATATTTCATGAATATGCATTGCTAAAATTATAGATTGGTCTACAGCTAATATTGCTCTTCATTCTTACAGGTTCAAGCTTCACAAAGAAATGCCATTTTAAGACCTAATGATGCAATCTTGAAAAGTCATACACAGATTGGTTGATGATGTTCATGATTCTGGCATTAAGGACCAGTCTGAAATAAGTTTGACTCAAATAAGGCATGGGAATGCTCTTTCATCTCTTGGTCTAGGTGCTAATGCTTTTATGCCAAATTCTAATTTTAACCCTCGTTTGGTACAGGAGGAGAAGGGTGGAGGGTTGAGGGAGGAAAGAAAAGGGGAAACATTAAGGGAATAAAGACAAGAAAAAGTTCCCCCATGTACTGGAAATGCATGTTTAGGAACATCATAGAGATAGACAATAGGAGGTGAGAATAGGGACAAAAAGACTGCCAAAGAGGCCTATTTCAATATCTTTGATCAATGGTTCAAAAACATGGAGAGATCAGTGAGGATATTTTTCATCTCTTGGGCTAGGTGCTAATGCTTTTATGCCAAATTCTAATTTTAACCCTTGTTTGGTACAAGAGGACAAGGATGGAGGGTTGAGGGAGGAAAGAAAAGGGGAAACATTAAGGGGGTAAAGACAAGAAAAAGTTCCCCCTTATGCTGGGAACGCAAGTTCAGGAACATCATAGAGGTAGACAATAGGAGGTGAGATTAGGGACTGAAAGCTTGCCAAAGATACCTATTTCAGTATCTTTGATTAATGGTTCAAAAACATGGAGAGATTGGTGAGGATATTACTCACACAATCAAAGCAAGTTAGTTTCTCCATACAATTTCTATAGAAAGCACATGAGATCCGAGAATACCACTCAATTGATGGGAACATAGCATACGATGGCTACAGGCTCGCCATATGGTATGGAAGTAAGTGTTGGGTGGCTAAGTACCAACAAAATATCAAAATAATTGGTGTGGTGGAGATGAAAATGTTGAGATAGATGTGTGCCATATGGGAAAAAATCAATGTCCTACCAAATAAAAGACAATATGCATATTTCAAGTGATAAGGTCATTTTATGGTAAGTAAATGTAGCAAGGTCATTTGAAACAAAGACACCTGATGCACCTACTAGGAGATGTGACAATCCAAAATATGCTCTTGGTATAAGTGGCACACGGAAAATGAAAAAGAATTTAAACTAAATCATCATACATGACAAAACATTTGGAGCTAGCAGAGAGTACGACCTACGAAAAAGCTGACTAGAGGTGATGAATTCCATTTAGCCAACTCCACTGAGTAGGAAAGTGCTTAGTCAGGTTTGATTCCCTCATGTTTAAATGAACAATATTTTAAAATAACAACAAAAAATGATAAACATGTTCTCCATAACCACCACTGGAGTAAAATAAATAAATTTTAGAACAGGATAAAATAATGACACAAAGGATTATGCAGAACCACTGTTGTAGTGAAGGGAAACCCACGAAACGATGGACCCACATCTAAGATATGGTGAGAATCAAATGTGTACCACCTTACCCCTACGTTAGAAAGTGGTTTTTTATAGTCTGAACTCGCAACCTTGAATTCACAATAGAGCAAATTTACCATTGTACCAACAAACACGGCCATCGAAAATAAAATAAAATAAAATATTAAAAAGAAAATATAAAGAATCAAAACACCATGCATTTTGGCGAACAGCCACCACTAACATCAAGGAACCGTGACAACCACCTTTGTCAACAGTGTGTTGGTTTGAAGACCAGATGGGGATGGTTCTTCCTTAGTTTGCAGTTGATAAAGCACAAAGCAAGGAGAGAGAAGCTGCAAAAGTGAGGAAAGAGAAGGTGGGGGACAGATGTATTGGGCATGGTGGTCGGTGATCAGATCACAGATCTAGGGTTTTGAGGTTTTTGGTGGTGCAAAGAGATAAGGGAATAGAGAGAGACTGAGAATAGAAATTGTGAGGTCAAGGAGAGGGTGATGGACAATAGCTGTGGGTGTGGTGGCTAGTAATTTTTCGCCGTTATGCCAGTTTGGGGGATGGTGGTCAAAGTTAAACACAGAAGGTTAGCATGACAGTGAGAGGAAACATGGTGAGTGATGATGATGGTGGGTATAGCAGCGACAGGAATTGAACACCGGCGGTTATGGTGGTGCTTCAACAGCAGTTGTAAGTAAAAAGGGTGACTATTAAGGAGATGGAAGAGCTAAGTTTTGGAAGCGAAGCTACGGTGTGGGATTAGGAAGAAAGTACCTTCCTAATTCTTCACCCTAACCCCTAAAGGTAACCTATATGCACCCATATGAGGTTAAAGATTATAGATTAGAAGTTCCTTTGTTACAAATGGTAAAGAGAAGGAGAAATGTTGCCATGTAATCCTTCCCCCTTTCACCCTCAAACCATGCATAGCCTTGGGAGGGATAGGGTAAAGAACCATGAAAAATCTTACTACCCACTCCACATCCTAGTGTCTAGCTCTTCCCCATAGCCACTCCTCCATGCAACCGCCATAGCCATCAACATCAATAGCTACCATCTCAATACACACCATTGTCATCACTCACCAGTCATCACCATCCTCTATCATTGACATGCCCCCTGTCCTCTCTCTGCTAAATTTTGTACCCCCTAATCCATCACACAAAAGCTCATCCCTAGTAATTGCCATTCCATGCCCACTACGGCAGCCCACCATACTCTCTCTCTTTGATTTGAAAATTTTCTCTGCAGCTATCTTCCCTTATCTCTCTCTCTCTCACTTTGCCCCACCTCATCACCACCCACCATAACTGGTGCCACTATCCTCTCTCCCCTAGCTTTGAAATTCTCTCTCTTCTTTATGTTTGGTCAATCTTTAATTAAGGATGAAACCCCACCACCGGATCTTCAAACAACCCCCATTTGATCTTCAAACACCACCAAACCAAGTTCGTGGAAGGTGAACTAATAATGTTAGTGGTTTCAGTGATGGTTCTACTGAACCACAATTAATGATGGTTTTCGAGAATTCACAGTTCTTTTTATGTATTAAGGGATTTATCCCTTAATACACCTCTCTTCTGTCCTAAAGGAGGCTTAAAATTAGAATTTGGCAAAAAAGAATTAGCATCTAGACCAATGAAAGAACTTTATAATGCCTCATTGAGTCAAACTAAGAAGGTTTCGGTCCTTAACGCCAAAATCCCAACATGAGCAACCGTTAGGATATCTCAAGATTGCAGTTCAAAAATGTCACTTAGTTAATTATGCAATTTCGATAATATCATTTCTTGAAGAGGTTTGAAAAAAGATCAATGTCAGTAGTCGAATCGGTAAAGATACTGTAGATTGGCAACCAATTTACCTACTTGCGTTTTCGATTTCAACGGGGGAAAAAAGGCCATTGCAGCTCACCTCAAAGGAAGAAAAGCCAAGATGATAAATGGGGGAATAAACGGAATAGAAACAGCATTTTCACTCCTAATGAAGTCAGATAGAACCCATTTAAACAAAAAGGCTAGTGGCTTTTCTAAGATTAGCTGAGTCCAAAACTACAAAAACAAATTGAATTTGAAATCTGAACTTCTCGAAGACACAGAAGAGCTTACTGGGTGTTACATGAGAAGACGTCTCGGACCTCATCGGAAAGCGATGGATCCCTAAAATTTATCACTGGTAATTGTTTCGGCAACGAAGAGAGTAGAAGGGTAGTCTGAGAAAGAGCACTTCAGTCTGAAATCCCAGTCGAACACTCATATAGCGAAGCTTAGAAGAGTAACGGACGTGACCGCGGAAGACCAGTCGTACTGCTAGTAGTCAAGTGGACCATTATCAAAGTATATAATAACTAAGAACTGATGATATATATTAGGGGATTCTACCTTTTGTCAATAGCACACTTTTCCAGCACACCCCTTGCACCTTGCTCAAGAATCTTGTCTTTGATATCAACTACAATTAAATAGTATTTTTTATTGATTATCGACATGATATTTGACTAACGTATCTCATATGATGCGAATAAATTAATATTTTTT
>JAODPA010084545.1:0-25378 GCA_025585075.1 Nepenthes mirabilis
TAAAAGTGTAGAAAACACTAAATAAATATATTATTATTTTTTAATTCATAATTGGTAGGTAACTTTGAAAAAACTTGTCCCTTAGACAGCTTCGCATGGCGGGGACTACCGAAAAGACAAACCTAACAATGCCGTTACTATCATAAGGGTTCCACGTACATCGTAGGCCGGCATCAAGGCGATGAATCTTCGCCTTAAAAACGCTCATGTTAATTAATCTCTGAAATGCGAAACTGCAAACGCTTAAACTGCGTATTAAATATTTCAATCTCTCTCTCTCTCTCTCAGCCTGGAATGTAATCGCGTCGTAGTACAGACGCTTTTGCTCTAGTTGCTGGAGAACGACACCGAAAACTACTATTCTCTTTCTATCTGGTTTCAAGTGATTATAACACTTGAATGAGTATGTATTTTAATCTTGGATTTGATCCATTGCTTTTTATTTTCCCCATTTCATGCTGTTGTTTACATCGATGTTTCACGAGTTTACATCTAAATTGCGTCATATTTGTGTTTTATGCAATTTACGGCCTTTTGATCATTGACGCCTTGCTCGAAATTATTATGTTTAGAGAATACTGTTACTTTCAGTAGTCCACCTGTGTACAATGTTTTTGTTTTGATGATAAGTTCAAGGATGTGATGATCAGAAATGCAACAAACCGGAATTTAATTTCTTCATGTCACGTTGATTACGGCGTTGTGCATGAACTAAAAAGAAGAGTTAACTTTATCTTTTTTGACTACCAAAGTTTCCTGCTGGTAATCAGAATTGTTGTGACATCTTTTGATGAGGTTAATACAACAAACTTCTTTTTCTTTCTCGTTATTCTTCTCCGATTTGGCTACGTTGTCTGTGTTCAAATTCTGTAGTTTCAACTCAGGCTTTGGCAATATATACTTATATATATAATGTGTGTCTAAAATCTGAATAATAATTTGAATGAATTCGGGTTGAACTACTAGTTTTTCTATTTGGATCCTGTACACCAAAATAGTATATATATATACTATTAATTTGGATTGAACTATTAAATTTTTTATCTGAACCCTACATATCATAATAGTATATATATATATATATGATGTGTACCTAGAATTTGAATAACAATTCAAATGAATTCGGATTGAACTATTAAATCTTCTATCCAAATTTTATGTACCATAATAGTAAATAAGAATTCAAAATATATGGAACTCGTTGCTTAAAATATTCTCTAACGCTTAAATCAGTAAATTATTCCAAAAATCTAGAATGTGGAAGAGATCATGAGGAAGAGAGAGAGAGAAATGGAGGACTTGGCTCTGTATTGTGTTGAAGAATAAATTGTTAGAAGAATTTACACTATGATTGCTTTCCGGCTTTTGTCTCATTTTTCAAGGAAAATTGGCACATTTATAATCACGTGGCGGTTTCCTACATAGGAATAATTGGTTATGATTTGAGTGGTCATGCCAATTGAAAATCGATTATTTCGTCTTTTTATATGTTCTCATCATAGGGTTCTTTAAAGGCAATTTAGTCGATGATGATGAATAGTAGTTGACATTAGTTAGGAGACCATCGCTTAAGCTATTTGTAGAGTATATTAATCGTTCACTTGGTTTAACTATTTTGCTGGGTTAACTATTCGGTTGGATTAATAGCTTGGTTAGACATTCAGGTATCCATTTATTCGAGCCTATGACCCAATCTGTTCATCAACCATTTGGCTACTCAACTACTTAGTTATCCATTTGGTTCAGATTAAAATTGAGTCGAAGCAGGACTCTATTCTTCAAATTTAGGTCTAGTTGATCGGTTAATACTTTCTCCTTTCTATGCTTATTATTCTTAGGCTCATTGTGTTAATCTATCAAGTCAGCCCTATTGAGATTATACCCACACACTTGCACACATGCCCACACACATGCACACGCACACATGCACGCACACACACACGCATGCACGCACACACACAGAATTAGGGTGTTTGTAATGGAGGCGTAAGGCCATAACATCCTACCCTTTGCAAACCCTGGAATACTGGATTCTTGTGCATTGGGCTACCTTAGTTGTAAGGAATGAAGCTAATTGCTGCAATTTGTAGTTCAATTAACTTGATATTTTGTGAACCACTACATGCTCTGGAGTTGAGAATTATTTCCATATGCTGAGTAGGATTCTACTCACAATTAGGGAAGTAGGAAGCTAGTCTAGCCCATCCTAGTTTTTTTAGTTCTCCCCATGACTTATGAAGGAGATTTAATGTGTTTGGTTGATGTCTTGACATGGATTTTTTCTGAACCGTATAGACCTCGGATCAGAATCCTCTTGTTTTCTTGTTGTATATTATAAACCTAACTTTATATATCTTTTCTAGAAAACTCGTAATTAATTGGTGAATGTTAGCAATAGGATTCGACCATCCCTTTCTCAGTAACAGTTTTAACATTTTCTTTTAGCATATCTTTCTTAAGTTGAGATTATTTACTATTGAAGAGACTTGGAGAGAGCTCCTCTCTGTTGGTCTTGATCTGCATTAAATTTTAATGTGATTTCATAGTCATATAAATGTTCAAGAAAGTCAACTGTGAGGAAACGGAGAGGATCCAAGCTCCTAAGCTTAAGATTATCAGGGTGGTGTGGGAACTTTCTTTTATCTATTTTATGCACAAATTTCAGGTCTTCTATATTGCGTTGCTATTTATATATCCTAATGATGTGCTTCGAATTTTCTGTATTAATATCCCTGAAGATGCACATGCTGATGACTGGTTGCTGAAAGATTAGAATTTCTATCGTACTAAAAATTTTCTCTGGCATTGCCTTCGTAGAAGAGAAACCTTCCCAACATTTTGTCAATGTTTCTGCCAAACAGTTTGAGTTATGCAATGCACTAATATTTGTTCGGGTTTAACACCCGGATCAACCCGATCCGACAGCAGCGGAAAATCCAAGACCCCGTCATCGTCAGCCACCATTTAGTAAGAATAAGGAACAAAGGATATGCACAACATTTTTTACGTGAAAACCCTTTCTCAACTAAGGGGAAAAATCATGGGATATATAGTCCGCTAATAAATTTTACTATGTAAAACGGTTACACAAATCCAGAAATAGAATACAAGCAATCACCCTGGCTACACAAGTTCCCGAAAAGCAGACAAGAAAAATCTCACAAAGAGTAAGGAAACTCTCATTCCCTCTTATCTCTCTGTTTTTCTTCTCTCCTTCTTATCATTGTGGTGCTCTCTACTCAAGCATTTTATAAGTGTTGGTAAAACAGTAACCTCCGTTTCACCCCCACACACAGTTGCCGGCGCACAACGCCCCTGATGTTATCTCCCACACCAGCATGGCCCTTGGTGTCCAGCACCCTAGCCCCTTGGTATTTTCACACGCACAACACAGTATACCCAGCATGCATATATATATTGATCCACCCAGAGACCTTCTACTAATAGGCAGTTTGCATGTGGACAAATGCTTGCCACTAGCTTTGCAACTTGCCAACAATTTTGCCCACCAATTCTACAATCTGCCACCTGTACAGATAGCGCATGCACTGACAGGTCTGTTACCTGCTCTGAAAAGCCAACTGTCCGCAACGTGCTGCCAGTTTTCTACGACGTCCTCGGTCGTTACTGCATTCAAGTCACCGAACCATCTGTGCCCTTGGCTATCACAAAGTCCTCTGGCGTTCCCTAGTCTCCAAGCAGTGACAACGACCTCGGACATCTCATGTTCTCGGTCGTCACTATGCACAGTCCATGTCTTCGAACAATACTGTGTACTCAGCCATGTCCGCGGGCGATTCCATACCAGTAACAGCGACGGTAAATTCTCGCGCCTTGCACTTTGTCTCCATGGCTGGTCAATTCGTTGACTAACCATCCTGCACATATGGGCCAAATGTGCCGCGCGCCTTTTATTTTGCTTCTTGGCCGTCTGCGCGGCCATCAACTTCTTACCCAGTCAACGAGTTGACCAGCCATTTGCCACCTTTGTCCGGTTAGCACATCGATCGGCAAAACTTGCCTCAAAAGCTTCCGCACGCCAATAGGCCAACATGCCTCCTTGGATCTTCCTTGGCCGGTCAACACGTTCACCGGCCTTTTGCCACTTTAGTAGGTCAACACGTTGACCGGCACTTTTGCACCAAAGGCCTTCGCACGCCTTTCAGCTGTCCGCCTCCTTCATCTAGTTAACTCCGTTGAATGGTCAGTCTTCTCCGGCCTATCATATGGTCAACCTCCGTTGACCGGCCAGTCTTCTCCGGACTTCCACTCTGGCAAATGCACTCCATCATTTGCTCTCCGAAAATCCTTCAATAACAAACTAGTTTGTTGGGTTACCTACAAGGGAATGACCAAACCCAACAATATTTTGTACAGTAAAGAAGCTCTGTATGTAGATAAACTCTGATTTAAAAACTTTAGTCTAACTGTCTGCAGTTTGATTTTTTTGCACATTTCAAGGTTTTTTCCTGGTTTTAGCTCCGGTTTTCTTTCTTGAGTTTGATGAAAATGCTTGCTTGAGTAGTTTCAAATTTTGTAGTGTTCATGTCTTTGATACATTGTCATAAAAACATAGTAGCTTCCAATTTTTTTGATTCTTTATTGAGGATGAGCTATGCCCATCTGGGCCTTACACAACTCTCTGGGCGAATGCTAGCTGAGTCTTGCTTCAAGAAGAAAGTACTATGGATAAACGATCTTATGTTAAACTAAAAGATGATTTTTCCTCTTGAATCAGTTCCATGGCCACGCTCGGTGATATAGGGGTGGCAGCAGCTATCAATATTCTCAGTGCATTTGCTTTCTTTATAGCATTTGCTACCCTTCGAATACAACCTGTGAATGACAGGGTCTACTTTCCAAAATGGTATCTAAGAGGTTTAAGAAGCAGTCCAATGAAATCAGGTGCCTCTGTGGGCAAGTTTGTGAACTTGGATTTCAGATCATATTTGATGTTTCTGAACTGGATGCCGGCTGCCTTGCAAATGCCAGAGCTTGAACTTATCGAACATGCAGGGTTGGATTCTGCAGTTTACTTGAGAATTTACTTGATCGGGTATGAGTTAGTTGATTTCACAATCTTTTTTTGATATGTACTGAACATTGAAAATTCATAGCAATTTTAGAAGCAGCCATTGGTGTCAAAGGTTTTCTTTGAGTTTCTGAATTGCAAGTTTCTTTGAATGGTAGAAGCAACTACCTTTTTGTACTGGGATGTCATTGTGGATCTCTTATTTCCATAGAATTTAGATTCTACAAAGCTGAAATTTTTTCTTATTTTGACCTTATGCACAAAAAGAAACATTATAGTTTAAAAATATTATGAACGTTATGTGTCCTTAATTCTGCAATTGTTGAACAGGAAAAAAAAAGAAAAAGAAAAAAAGAAGTTTTTCTACTTTTAATATATAAAATGTGCCTATTCTAGAATGTTAGACATACACACATATACATAAATATGGATATATATTGGGCCTGGAAGTGAAGGCCAACCTCAGAATATGTTTCCCTTTTCATCTTTCACCTTTTCTTAAATACATTTTACCTTTTTCTCCTTTCCGTTATATTCATCTCCTAGGTTCCCTTGCCATTTTCACATTAAACTGGGTGATTGCTAAATATCTGTGTAGGATACTAAGGCAGAGTAATATAGGAACTCATGTCATTTGAAGGGGAAGTCTCTATCTTCTACTAAAGGTCTTTCTTATTTTTTTTTATCATCCAGAATGAATTTGAGAAATTAGGGGTAAGGATGTGTAAATTTGACTTTTTATATCTTGCAATATTTAGAAGTCTCATGCACTGGGCTATTCTAAAACATGAAGCACGTTTGATTGATTTTGTGATGTTGTCACTATTCTGGAAAATTTGCCATCATTCTGGTTTATTTCTTTACCAGGAAAACTCTTAGGAAGAATCTGTCATTTTCTTGGTCACAAAATCTGTCATTTACTTATTGGATCTTTTGCCTCTTGGGGTAGAGATTATGATTTCCCTTGTCTCGAGTTGTCAGCTGCAAAGGAGCTTCACAATGTGAACTCCCAAAGCAAAGGTATTCTAAGCAGGTTGGAAGATATTGGCTGTGTGAAATATATTAAAAACAAAAATTAAAAACATCTTTTGATTAGTAAGGATTGTAGTCAAGGTCCATCCCTCTTGAGTGTAGTGATTCTATCCTTTAAGATCGGCTTCAACTGGAAACTCAGATGCATGGGAAACAATAGCTTATTGACAAAAAAATAGCTAAAATAAATCCCGTAGTTTAGTGCATCAATGTTAATATTCAATTGCCAGCATGCGTCTCCATCAATTATGGCTGGCCTAATAACTACGTTATAATAATTTCCTTCAAGTTTGAGCTATATTTTCCAATCACACTATATTTGATGCACGTTTGCAATTCATCCATCCTGCTTTGAATATAATGCCCTCATCAATGCCCCACCTTTCCAAATCATTGGTCGTATGCTTTTAGTCCCTACCCTTATTTATTCAATATCTACCTCTCATAGGTGTTAGGGAAAAAGCTACACTTTTTAAGTTAAATATTTTCAAAAGGTTTGTAATGAAATAATGGTTGTGACTGTATGTATCAAGATTTGTATTTCTCGCAATATTTGTATTTCAGCACAAGGATCTAAATGATATGTATTGTTCCTCTTAACTGTTTTTCTTGATTGTTATGGTGTCATTGCAGGCTTAAAATCTTCGTCCCTATTGCATTCCTTGCTTTCGTGGTCATGGTTCCAGTTAACTGGACCAATGGGACTTTAGAGCAGTCCAAGCTGACTTACAGCAACATAGATAAGCTTTCTATTTCAAATGTTCCAACAGGATCGAACAGGTGCGTGAACTTTCTTCTACGATAATTTTTTCAATAACTATTCTGCATCAAACTCTGTTGGACATAAGTGTTGGGGTCACTCCCGAGTGGCCTTTGTCCGCGGACTCCATTGGAATAATGGACGAGGACTTTGCTTGGTGCGTCATGTCCGAGAGGAATTGGACGAGGACTCCATCCACGCGTGCGTTGACTTATTCTCTCATTAATGATCTGCGGCAGCAATAAATGCGGGCATTGGAAGTTGGTGGCAGCCACAACTTCCAAGACGATTGCAGGCCTGCCAGGCGTGCGCCTGGCAGGCGGCCTGGCAGGCAACCTGCCCTGCCACCCTGGCGCTAGGGTGGCTGGGTAGATTCCTAGGGTAGTGAATAATATATATATTTATTCATGTATATATAGATGTGCTGAGATTATTTAATGTGAGCGTGAGAGGTTGGTGAGTTGTGGTATGTGCCTTTGTGAGCAACCACTTTGTGAGACTTGTGAGAGAAATACTTTAGTGAGAGAAAGTTGTACACTTGAGATTGTTTTTCTTTAGTTTGAACTTGTGTAGCTAACACTTGTAAACAATCCTTTATAGTGTATTCTTTCGTGGTTTTTCCCTTGCTTAATCGTGGTTTTTCCCTTGCTTAACGAAGGGTTTTCCACGTTAAATTCGTGTGTTCCCTCTCATATTTCTCTCTACCTCTCCCGACCGTCCGAGAGCTTTGCTCTCTGTTCCTGTCCGAGCGTTGTGTCCGCTCGGTCTTCCGCGCGTTTTGCTCCCACAAGTGGTATCAGAGACATGGTTCTACTGACGGCCTGGTGACCTTGATAATAACCAGAGGAGCAGTGCTGAACGAGGAAACGAGACAGCGGTCCGTCCACCTCTCAGCAGTCCGAGGTTTTTGTCACCGAATCGAGGGGAAGGGGCCGAGGACGTGACCCAAAGTCTGAAGACCAAAGGGCTGTGTAAGTCACATTCTCGGTACCAGAATATGAAGTGCCGCAAAAGTGGAGCCGCCGAGGATTGTGGCAGTCAAAATATTTTTGGAGTCATCGTGGAAAGAGTTTGCCATGTAGTGGAAGAAACGGTAAAAAGCACGGCAAAACTAGCAATGGGCCGCGAACGGAGCTGTGTGAGCCAAGGGCGGGGCTGTGTAGGGTCAAGGGTGGAGCCAGCAGGGCCAACGGCGGAGGGCCAAGGGCGAAGCTGAGCAGGACCAACTGCGGAACCAGCAGGGCCAACGGCAGGGCCAGTGGGGCCAAGGCGGAGCTGAGCAAGGCCAAGGGTGGAGCTGTGCAGTACCAAGGGCGAAATTGAGCAGGGCTAAGTGCGGAGCCAGCAGGGCCAAGGGTGGAGCCAGCAGAACCAAGGGCGGAGCCAGCAGGGCCAAGGGCGGAGCGGACGCCGGGATTCCCAGTTGAGGGGAAGCTGCCAGAAGGCAGGTGATAAAGGTCGCCGGAAAAATGGCGAAGATGTTCCCCACAAGGTCGTGAGGGGAAGTTTGTTGGGGTTGGTCACTCCCTTGTGGGTAACCCAACAAACTGGTTTGTCATCAGACTGTGTCGGAGCGCGTGGACAGCCATGGCGCACGGACAGCCAAGGGCGCGCGGACAGTCAGGGGCGCGCGGACAGTCAGGGCGCGTGGATAGCCATGGCGTGCGGACAGCCAGGGCCCGCGGACAGCCAGGGCGCGCGGACAGTCGGAGCGCGTGGACAGCCAGGGCGCGCGGACAGCCATGGCGCGCGGACAGTCGGAGCGCGCGGACAGCCAGGGCTCCCGGACAGCCTGGCTGTCCGGGACATAGTGCGTGGACGTAGCGCACGGACGGCCAAAGGGAAGGCCAGTTGGTGACACTGGTATGGAATACCCCCGCGGACATGGCTGAGTGCACAGTATCGTCCGGGGACATGGGGTGTGCACGGTGAGGACCGAGGACTTGGAAAGTCCGAGGTCGTTGTCACTGCCTGGAGACCTTTGGAGGACAGGTTGCAGACATGTCAGTACATGCGCCGTCAGAGCAGGCGCCAGGTTGTAGACTTGTCAGAGCATGCGCCGTTCTTGAGAATAGGCGATTACAGAGTAGGTGGACAGCTACAGTGTAGGCTGCAGGGTAGGTGGCAGAAGATTGTCCACACGCCACCTGCTTATTAATTGAAGGGTCTCCAGTTGGACATATATATATGCATGCTGGGCATGTAGTGCAAGTGTGGTGGAGTGAGTGTGGAGCACCCAGAGAGAGTGTGTGCCGTTCTCAGCACCCAAGGAGGAGTGGCAGAATGTGTGAGGACTCACCAGGAGGGTGAGTCCCCACAGTGCTCGGACAGAGCAGGGCCACCATGCATGTGGGTGTGTGTCCAGACACCCTGGGTGCAGGTTGCACCGGCCTGTCGACGGAGCCACCGCTAGGGGCGCAGTGCGCCGGCCGCTGTGTGCGGGGGTGAAACGGCGTCCGCCGTTTCACCAACACTTGTAAAATGTGAGAGTAGAGTGCACCACAGTGAGGAGAGAAAAATGGAAGAAAGAGAGAGCAGTGAGTGAAACTCAAAGTGTGAGGACTTTGTATTCTCGGGTTTTGTTCTTCGTTTTCGTCTCTGGGGCTTGTGTAGCCAGGGTGGTTGTTGTACTCGATCTCTGGGTTTTGTGTAACCATTTTACATAGTGGATTTATTGGTGGACTATGTGTCCCATGATTTTTCCTCTTCGGTTTGTGAAGGGGTTTCCACGTTAAAAATACTGTGCATCTCTTATGTTTCCTTGTTCCTACTACATGGTGGCTAACGATGACTGGGGGGTTCGGGTTTTTCCGTTGCTTTGACCGGATCGGGTGGATCCGGGTCGTTCCGACCCCAACAATAAGCACTTTAGCAGCTATTGAACTTTGTTAGTTCTTGCTCTAAAAGATGCCTAAGAGACTTAAACTCTTCTATTCTCTTCTTCCTTGCAGACCTTATGCACTCTCTCCCAACTCCCAAGTCTTTTCTAATACGGACCCAAAGTGGCATTTATGGATCACTTTCCCCTACTGAAACCCATTGCTGCATTTTTCTGATAATTCAACTTGAATACCAATACTTAAATGCTAATGCAGTTGCAGATAAGGTTCGGTATTTCCCATACTGATTTGAACTTTTTTTTCCAAAAATTAAAGGGGAGGCCTTGTGTCACCAATTAGCAATCACTCTGGAGGAATTTGGGCACCCGGGACTTAAATAAATTCATCTTAGGTTAGTTTTAAATTATAACCACCACAAATTACGTCGCATATGGCTGCTTTTGAATGCTTTGCATCATCAGTACTTTACCTGTAAATTTACATGTATGATTGCTTACGAACAGTTCTTTAGAGTATGGATTAGTTTCCTACCATTAATTCAAAAGTGAATGAGCTTATGGATGTTTAAGCCAGAGATAAAACCACTTTTATGATGCATCTAACCCTCTCTAGACCTTATATTGTTGGAGCATCATACATTAGCTACATTAGACTGTCCTTTATAGATGTTGAAACATTCCTTGAAGTGCCGTAGGGTTTTTTTAAGAAGACATCAAGATGCCACACATTCAAAGATGGGAATCCTAAGAAAAGAAACCCTCCAATCAATACCCTGAAGCCCAAAGCAAGAAAAAAAGAAAAAAAAATACAAATGACAGAGCCGAAAAAAAACCACCAATGACACCATTGAATAGAGAATCAACACTAACAAAGGTCATCCTGCTTTGCCACCAAAAACAACAGTAAACGAAACTGTCTTCCTTGATTACTTGCTTAGTTGACATTCTTTACTTTCCACATAAACATTATGTATACAAATTATGCCACTGATATAAATTAATTCCCCATGTTCCTCATCAGGGGTTACATCATTGATCTAAATGCAGAACATGTAAACAACTTCATACAATATTTCCAAAGAGTCCTGGGCTGGTCATATATTAATGGAATTCCAATAGATGCATCTTAAGCGGGGCAGTTACTATTTTGATACTATAAATGACCTGAGGTTTTTAGTGTTCCAATCGTGAGTAATGACTACTGGTGCTCTTGCTAACAAGAAGCAATACTAAGTTATAGTTTTCTGTTATTGGTGTTGCTATAAAGCCTAAAATAATTTATGTTTAATTTGTTCAAATTGCAGATTTTGGACACACATAGTAATGTCTTATGCATTTACCTTCTGGACATGCCATATATTGAAGAAGGAGTATGAGATTATTGCATCAATGAGATTACAGTTTCTTGCATCAGGAAGACGGAACGCAGACCAGTTCACAGTAAGATCATTGCAAGTTTCACAAACTAATGTAATTTAAAGCACTTTGCACTGACTGGATCTTGTTGTTTTAAATCAGGATGCAGCCATGAATTTGTGAACATTATGTTTACTCTTTTTTAACAGTGCACCTTATATTATTGTGCTATGTAACATAAATATATAGATAATTCATCGTTTAGGATTCCGATATGGAAGGATCTATTTATCTCTTTTATGTTCCTTTTTATACATCTCTTCTCAAGGAAATTATTTGCATTTGGTCGAGGAGCTATGGATAGATATCTCTCTTACAGTTGAATGCTGGATTCTGGTTCTCTTTTTTCCCGTATTTATTTTTTTCTCTTTCATAGGTAAGATAGGGAAAGTGGGAATTAAAGCCAATCACCATGCTACCCTTGTGTTCCCAATCATGGTGGACTTAAAACATATAACATTTATTTGATGTCTTATATTGTCATCTTAGTATAGTACAATTCGAGCCTTATCTTAATATAGTACAATTCAAATCTTATCTTAGTTTAGTCCAATAAATTTGATGTCTTATAAAAGAACTATCATTAATTTCTCATTGCAACTATAACCGTGCAATGACTTAAGGAGTAAGCTGAAAAGTTATCCACTTTCAGATCAACTAAGAAAGAGACTCAGGGTTTTGGGCCAGATCCTCCTTTCTTTCCAAAAGGGGAAAGATCTTGCAATGTCATAAATTCGTTCAACATTTTTGTTAGATGAGATTGATAGTTTTTGTGTTCATCATATTGATATTTTTTACTTTTTTGTCTGGTAACATGCAAAACTCTTGTCATTTGATCAACGGCTAGTTGGTGAGTTGGTGTGACTCATAAGCTGTGTCCAACAACAAAAACCACCACTGCCCCCTAGAAAG
Source organism: Nepenthes mirabilis (assembly GCA_025585075.1). Lineage (NCBI taxonomy): Eukaryota > Viridiplantae > Streptophyta > Magnoliopsida > Caryophyllales > Nepenthaceae > Nepenthes > Nepenthes mirabilis. The sequence continues at coordinate 11,992 of JAODPA010084545.1, forward strand.
GGGAGAGGGTACCATTTTCCAGGCTATATCTTTAGTTGGAACTTATCTTTACAAAGACATTGGTGATTTCAATATTTATTTCCAAATTTTGTTCCCAATATACATGGTTTTGAGCTTATAATTCAAGCTGGCATCACCTATCTTTCCAAAATTATTCTTGAAAATTTTATTTGTTTTACGTGAGAATAAAAGATTAAAAGGATGTTGAAAGAAAAGTCCAATATCGTTTAGCTAGAGACGCTAGAATGAATGCTTGCACACAGATGACTTTCTTATTTCCAACAATGAGTTATATGTTTTTCTGCATTCTGAAGTATTTCTATTTCCATTTTAGAGATGGAGATTTAAGTATATATCTTACCATTTCCATTAGTTATGGAAGATGATTGAACACAAAAGAGTTAGAAAATGCTTTGTTAAATTCTTAGTAGTTATTTGTTGATCTTGTGGATAAAATGAGGACATCAAGATTACATGCCCAAGTCTGCTCTTTTCAGTAGTAATCAACAAAATCATGTATTTCTGTGCAGGTGCTTGTTAGAAACGTGCCATTTGACCCTGATGAGCAGACCAGTGAGCTGGTAGAGCATTTTTTCAAAGTAAACCATCCAGATCATTACCTGACTCACCAGGTTTAAGTTCTGTATGATACTTTACAAGTCTTATTGGAAAATTCCTTTCTGAGAGCTGAGGCAATCTATATTTAGAATATGCAATTTGAATAGTATAAAAAGGATTGTATGCTTTGGAATTTGGAACAGTTGTCAAAAGCTGATATTAGTTTGCTCCAGTGAAATAAATACTCTGTGCTGTGCTAAACTGTTCATCACATGGCTTGATGTTGGTTATATTGAAACTGTGAAAGGTAAATGATCGTATTGACTGGTATGTGTGAATCGCAGAAAATCTTATACATTAATTTTGTAATTGTGTGGGCTCTGAAGGGTCAGGCAGGTGCAGGCTAAAAATTAAGTACCATCAGCTCAGCAACTGCTTAGTTCCCCCCTTTTTTGGTCAAAGTAGGATATTGAGCCAATTATTTACTTAAAGGCCTATTTAATCCTTGCCTGAAAAGACAAGGTTATGAAAACAGAAGGTGGCCTATGGGCTATATTGAGTCAAATATTTACATTGTTTTGACCTCAATAAAAGAGCAAAGTGGCTTGATGGGCTCTTTTTTTATACTGCATCCTACGCTGGCTATTTTAACAAATTGTGCATGGTATTCTCCATGACTAATATTTTCTCAGCTCCTCTTCCTTTTCCCTTCCCTTTTTCATCCAACTTCTCACTAATAAATTGACTCATCATTTATATTCTCTTGTGAGAGTTCTTGAAGGATTCTGTCTTTGACCTATAACCCACAGCTTTTATATTTGTTCTCTTTTCGGTCCTTAAATTCTCATAAAAGGACAACGGCTCTCTTGTTTTTTTCAGAAAAAAAAAATGGGGACTTAAAATAGAAAGCATGGATGGGCTATTTTCTATTTATTGGCTATGTGGTGACAGTGGAAGTGCTCTAGAATCTGATATCTGATTAATAGAGAAACAAAGAAGCGAAAGAATGAAACTTAGAATACAAGAATACCGGAATGAAAAAGAGCAGCACACTGCTTTACAGTGGTAGTAGAAGGACTGTAATAGATTCCTCTAGTTTTCTTTTTTAAAGCTACATGTAACTCTTTTTCTTTGTAGTGGTAGTAGGAAGGCCATAATAGATTCCGTCAAGTTTTCATTTTTAAAGCTAAATGTAACTCTTTGTAGACTTCCTGGATGAGGATTATTTTTCTGTCTGTTATTTTACTTGACAATTTTAAGGGCCAGAAGAGACAGCAGTAATGAGCAAGAGTTGCTTTGAACTTATATATTTGTCATTCAGAAATACCTGAGTTTTGAAATATTGTGGTTATGGGGGAAAAAACAGTGCCGTGTATCATTGCTGTTATTTAACTTAATTTAGACACTTGGGCATTAAATTATATTAACACATGACAAAAGATGTACTATTATTTTTGTATCTTGTACATAATAATTTGTCTTTTTGCCTGCATCTCTGGAGTGCCTTACATTTCTTTATTTACAAAACTTGTCTGCAGGTTGTATATGATGCAAATAAGCTTACTGAATTAGTCAATGAGAGGAATAAAATTCAGAATTGGCTTGACTTCTATCAACTCAAGTATACTAGGAAGCAATCAAGAAGACCCTCTTTCAAGGTATATTTTGTCATACGATGCTTCATTCATTCTCTTCAAAAAAATTTTTACTTGTAATATGCAACTGAAAATCATATTCTTCTGCTACTTTGCTCTTGAATATACTGTAAGTAACTTCTTTTTCACTAAGCAGACTGGTTTTTTAGGCCTTTGGGGAGACAGAGTAGATGCAATTGATTATTATTCAGCCAAGGTTGAGAAATTGTCAAAAGAAGTAAGCAATGCTATTCCCTCTCTTGTATTATACAATCGCAAATCAATGTCATAACTGTCCTAAAACAATATGTGCTCCCTACAAACCATACAATGCTTATAACATATGTTAAGATGCAATATGCAATTCATCTAGTAGATAAGTTGGTATTTCTTCCATTCTCAGAAAGGAGAGATTTTGATTCAGTTATGCCTTCCTTGCTTTCCCGATAAAAAAAAAATTGTGTTGATACAAAAGAAAAATTACTCATTTGGATCTTAGTATTTGATGTCCATACGATGCCATTATAGTAAGTATTTATACATATTTCCTCTAACTTGACGAGCAGTCTCTGGGACACTTTTTTTTACCTAAGACCATGATGTGTATGTCGTTTATATGGATGTGGATGTCATAAATCACATGAGAACAAAATGCGTAAAGACTAATAATGCATAGATGCTGCTAATTGAATTATTCTAATGAATAGCATGTAAATAACCGAGCAGCATATGCTGCGATGCAAATCATCCATATGATAAGAGCTAAAGTAGTCAAAATGAACGCAACTCATAAGACTTGATTTGTACATTGTAACTCTAGTGGTGGAAAACAGCTCTTGCTTCAATAAATTATGACAAGAGTTGATTGAAGTTTGAAATATTGAGCTGTATGAAAAGCCTCAATGTTGTGTTTATTTATTTAAATTATGGATCATGCTGAATCGTCTGGTGACTAACTTCCTAAAAGGGAAATAGTTTTTGAAATTCCGCAAACCAGCCCTTATTACCTTTTTTTTATCATCAGGCTTTTTTCAATAAATGGTGGATCCATAAATCGACTTGGCTTGATGCAGTGGAAGTAAAATGCATTCATTCATTTTGCTCTTTTGCGTTTTGTAAAATTCAATATTGGTAGTCCCTTTTAGATTGTTCTTATAAGATGTCTTTTTTTTTTCTTTCTAATTATCAGATGTGGGTGAGGATTGTCTGCAGCTACCTTTTGGGGTTCATGGGTGAAATTATTTCATTTTTATGGGATTTGAACTGCTTTCTGCATATTTTAAGGTTCATTTAAAAGATGAATTGGTGCCAAATGATGTCTAGATTTAAATTTAGGAACATAAAAAATGAAATGGCTTGGATTTCTTGGCAAGGGCAGATGGAGGTACTCTACTGATTGATCGCTCTACTGGAAGTATTGGAATGTGTTTAACTTCTGAAGAATCTCTTTTGAAGGAACATAGGATTCATTGGTCTTGTTCTTGTTGTTTTGAAGGACTTCTAATTTTTGGATGCTGCATTATTGGCAGATATCCATGGAGAGACAGATAATTACAAACAACTCAAAATCAATAATGCCAGCGGCGTTTGTTTCTTTCAGAACTCGATGGGGTGCTGCTGTCTGTGCACAAACTCAACAATGCAGAAATCCGACTGTTTGGTTGACTGAGTGGGCTCCTGAGCCCCGTGATGTTTATTGGAATAACCTAGCAATTCCACATATATCACTCGCAGTTAGATGGCTTATTATTGCTGTTGCTTTCTTCTTCCTCACTTTCTTCTTCATGATTCCAATTGCATTTGTCCAGTCTCTTGCAAACATTGAAGGAATTGAGAAAGCACTCCCCTTTCTTAGGCCCATCATCGAAGTGTGAGTTTATTATTTCTTTCCCATTTTCTAATTTGAATATATTTCTTTTAATCATGAGATTATATTATGTATTCAATTTTTTTCTCAAAATATACATATGACCTTCTGAGAAACTTTATTTCTTGTTCCTTCTTATTCTGTTTTTGCATCTGAAGGCGCATCAACTATCTTTCATTCAAACTACTGCAGATTTTTGTCATCTACTGGATGATCTGCTTCAGATAGTATATACTTTCTCTTTACTCTTCTTGGTTTTCATCTTAAGTGATGTTTAGCCAGTAATTTGATATGTAGTTGTCTTGTCACTGCCTGATTGTGCCTGCATGATAATTAATACATTTGGTGAGGGGATAGGCTAATGTTTACGGTCCTCCATCTTTTCATTTACCCGTCTCTCTCTCTCTCTATCTACCTATCTTCCTATCTTCTCTTATTTTGTACCTAAATGCAGATCTGGCCCACTCTACTTCTGTTTTAACTTGATGACGGAGTAGTTGATCCTTGAAATACAAATCTAAAACAAAGCAAGCTAGCAAATCAGCTTCACATTCAGGTTACTAGTAATGAAGTCATCGTGCTAGCAAGCTTTAAGCAACCTACCTTCAACGTGACAAATCCCATGGATGCTCAAAGCCCAAAGTCTGGTTGATATTTTGTCTTCCGGGAATGAATTGATGGGTTAATTCAACTCTTATAAGCAGGTCCTAAAAATTTCCTAAAAATATTGAAGAGAGTTTTGTGGCCAGAAGAGAACACCCTTTCTTCTCTTCCCTCTCTGCTTATCTCCTCTTCTCTTTGTTCTGAAATTAACTTCATACTAGACACACTGTCACCTAATTTGACTCTTTTTTATTTGTATTATTTTTGGTAATGCCTGTTGTTCATTATCCCAACTATCCACTTTTCATGAATTCAATGCACAATGATATTATAACACATCAATATTGGATCATGTGTACCTCTTTTGGGCTGTGTATTTCCTATTCATCTAGAAAGATTTAATTTTGAATCTCATTTGATGTGCTTAAACTTATGCATTATTCTTTTCTTCTGCATCTAATTTTTAGCTATATATTTTTCTTTTTTTATATTTTTACTTCTGGCTAAACAAGGGGGACTGTGTGAATGGTAAATAACATCGTGGATAATTAAACAGATCCCAAAACGCGATGTTCTTAACAAGATGATCCAACAGAAGTGGCTTCAGTATAGGATACTCATGGCAGTATGCAGTGTTTGTTGATTTTCTCCCTAACTTATTCACAATTAGCTTGTTATCTGAAAGATACAATATTTCAGATCAATCCATTTTGACTAGTGAAAAACTAAAAAGGTGTGGCATCCACCAGGACATGAAAAGTTGGGTTCTGCTGGCTACTATGGTCTATTTAACGTGCTGCCTTCCCAAGTTTCTGCTGCTATCCAAACAAACAATCCCAAGAGGATGAATTCTGATGATCTCCAGGGACTGATACCAATTTTTAAAAAAATTACAAGGTTTTTTATTTGATACTTGAGAGGACTTTAAGATCTGTGACAGTTGTCTCACATCCTTTTGCATTTGATTATGTAACAATACAATCTAATGTGGAACTACTTTTTTCTGCTTCAGTCCTTTGCTGAGATAAAAAAATTCTTCTGCTGCATCATGTTAACGTAATCATGTATAGTCTCCAAATTTCAGCTTCATGACATTGCGGGGCATTGTGTATTCAGCTATGCTAGGTTTTTTTGGAGGAATAGCAAGTTAAGGGACTGTTGCTGATGAAGCTTATATGTGTTCTCTCTCTGTGCTATCATATTCGGCAGCTTTCCAGAACAATCTCTCTCCCTCTTCTTGACCCTCTCCCTCCACTCTCATTCTTCTCCTTGTACAGACTTACTCAATATGCAAAAGTAAGCATTCTTATGCATAGGTCCATAGAGGAGCTACATGAAGTATTTTCTCTTTTCTGCCGTTGCTCGTCAGCTTAGTTGCATTGAAATATATTATGATGCTCAAACTTACTGGCAGCATCTGTGTCATCATGCAGGAAATTCATCAAGTCAATAATCCAAGGCTTTCTCCCAGGAATTGCTTTGAAGATCTTTCTAATCTTTCTACCGACCATATTGATGATAATGTCTAAAATTGAAGGCTTTATCTCATTATCAGCATTGGAGAGGAGATCTGCAACGAGATACTATATTTTCTTATTCATTAATGTATTTCTTGGGAGCATTATCACTGGAACAGCCTTTCAGCAGCTAAAAAGTTTCCTGCACGAATCTGCAAACAAGTATGCTCTTCTCCAATAATGCTATATGCTGTGATTTTCTCCTTCTCTCATTTGTGTTGCATAAGCATGCCATGGTGATGCTGGTTGCATATATTTGAATTATTTAGAATTAGTCCAATTTCATTTGTCAAATCACAGACGGTGCTTCAAATAAATTTAGGTCATGTTGTCAACTGTTGCATGGCCATAAACTGTGTGCTTGTTCTTTTCATGCTGGGGAGTTCTTTTGCTTGAAACTTTATTTTCAAAATTGTTTGATGCATCCTACAGAATGAGAGCTGAGCCTTCTTGGTTAAATTTAATGGAGTTGATCAAGTGCCTTTCTAGCAGAACCGTCAACATACCTGGAAAAGGTGATTCATGAAAAAGAATGTCCACATACACCCCAATGAAAAGGTCTTTAAATGATATCCTACATCCTTTCACCATGCTTTAGAGTGGATAAAAGGGATGAAGTAGGTTAGCAAACTTGAGATGGAGTTTTAATCAACTTGATTTGCCTCTTTTGAAATGGCTTAAACCATTTCAATAACCTTTCAATAAGAATGTCCACTGGGCAAGTCTCTGTTTAAACCTTTCAATAACCATATCCAAAACTCTCACATCATTATTATTAGCTCTCGGAAAAATGGGGTTCTCTCTTCCCTGCAGCCGAAAAATGCAGCCAGTCATTCCCCTTGAGTGTTATTCCTACCATAATCTGTTCTGTTTTTCCAAGGTTAACTTTCAAACCCGGTACAGTCCTAACAAAAGCAACCACAACTAAGCAATCAATTTCATGTCAAGATTGCTGATGGAATTGGCTTACTTCTGCTAAGATAATAAGTTTTATTGGAGGCAGAGTTTGGCAAGAAGAATATGGTGGATGCAACTGTTGGCGGGCAACGGGCGGCCTATTTGCCAATTTACAGGAACAATTTTCTCCTGTTGGCCGGAATGGACGGCCAACTAATAGGGCACAATGAGTACTGTGAAGTAGAGAGTAGAGAAGAGAATTGAATACCAAATTTTACGTGGAAAACCCTTCCGAATTAAGGAAAAAATCATGAGACACTAAGTCCACTAAGAATTACTAAATATGAGAAGGTTACGGAAGGCGAAAATAAGAACAGAGCAAAGTAATCAAAATTCTCACACTTGTTTCTCGCACAACTCTCTTTCTTTTTCTTTCTCTCTTCTGTTACACTCTCACTCAATCTTGGCCGGTGTCTTCTCCTTCTTCTTCTTCTTCTTCTACTTCTACAACTTGCTATGTGTCAAGTATACATACATATACACACGCCGATCACCATAGCTCAGTGGTTGGTGCTCAACTTCCACGGCCCGCCTGCATGCGCATGCCTGGTGTTGCAGCAAGCGACGCGTGCTTGCTTCTGCAGGCTGATCAGCCTTTGGAGTCTCGAGAATGACTTCCATCAACCACCCAGAAGAGTAGGTCAATTGTATACTTTTTGGGTATGACAGTCTTTCAGAACTCTCAAATATGGCATGTCAACTCTGTTGTCCGTCGTTTCACATTAGTCGGTCAACCACAAAGTTGACCGGTCGAAGTAGCCCGCCCCGCTCCTTTAGACGACTCACAACTTATGACGGTCAACATATTGACCGGAAGAGTTGACCGGAAGAGTTGACTCCAGTTGATCGGAATTCCTTCCTCTCAACACATTCGTACTCTGATCAAGTACTACGGACTTCCACACGGGAGTGTTCCCAACAGCAACGGATTCTACTATATAGTTTGAGTTTGAGATTTCAATTGAGAGTCCACAAGTTCAAGATTTGTCGGGAGGGGGCAGTGGGAGTTTGTTTGTTGGGGGAGGACTGCACCCTTTGTGTAGCCCATGATTCATTCGCCCTTTATGGTATCAGAAAATGAATAAAGAAAAAAAAAAAATGGATCCTAAGATCATGTTTGGCATTTGAGGCACTGAGCTATGTCCTGTCTGTTTATGGAGAGCAGTCACCTATCATCTCTAGCAGCCTTACCATATTGTTTTGATTTTCACATTAAATGGTACTCATGTTAACACTCAACCCTCATATCAACTTCATCAAGTGAAATTGTAATCATGCTGGAACTGAACTAAAATGGTAATCATGTTAACAGTGCATTTTATATCAACATGTCATGGGATGTCTTTCCATTGAATTCTACCCGATTATAGAAACCTGCAACAAAGACGACCATCTATTTGTTGGTTACTCACCAGTCTATGGTTTTTCATATGACGAATAAGCCTCCTAGTTACCAACTGAATTAGGGTTTTTTTGTTGCCTTTCAACTTCCAAAAGATGATGCTTCCTATGTTTTTGTGACAGACATTCTTTTGCAAATTATTCATGAATTCTCCACATTGAAATATAGTCTTGTCTTTAAGTTCTTGACTTATCATGATTGTGAGTTTCTTATCTGATTCTTTTCCTTTTCCAATGTACCCTTGTTCATGAGTCTTGCAAGTATCTTATGCATGGCATATCAACTTCATTTCTTTTCTAAGCAATAAGCATGCTTCTGTTGAGATGTGTGGTTTTATGTGTGCAGTATTCCGAAGACAATTGGGGTCTCAATACCAATGAAAGCTACTTTCTTCATTACTTATGTAATGGTGGATGGATGGGCCGGAATTGCTGGAGAGATCCTAAGGTTGAAACCATTGATTATTTTCCACTTGAAAGCTTTTTTTCTGGTCAAGACTGATAAGGATAAAGAAGAGGCAATGGATCCTGGGAGTCTCGGATTTAATGCTGGGGAACCCCAAATTCAGCTTTATTTCTTACTTGGCCTTGTTTATGCTGTGGTGGCCCCCATTCTACTTCCTTTTATAATAACATTCTTTGGCCTTGCATTTGTCGTGTACCGTCATCAGGTATGTGATAGCAATGACATTTGAAAATGAACTGTGGATTTTGATCGTATGGGGAGGTATAAATATTGCTTGAAAGGTTGAGATTATTTCATCAAGGTACAATAAATAGGTTTTTGATCAATATGTCAGCCTGAATCATACATAAGCCAACCAGTTCCTTTTCAGTAAACAATATGTTGAAACATAAAATAAGTGAGAAGTGAGAACTAATGAGTAATCATGCTGTGCATTTTTAGCACTTCCAATACCTTACCAACTTTATTACTGCAAGTAACAATTTAACTGAGCCTATCTTTGATGTCAAAAGTCATACCATGTTCATGTAATTTTTTGGCTTTTGGATGTAAAGTTGTCTTTCCTTTTCAAAGCCTTAGTTAACAAAATCACCATTTATACCAATGTGTTGATTGTGGAATATTATCCAGACGGCGGGTGACATGAGAAATTTTTAAGAGCAACATTTAATATACTGTTAGCTAATTATATTTTTATCGAAAATAATGATGTGTCACCTATTATGTAGTTCCGGTTACAGAAAAACAAACAATGAGGAAAAAGTGATGACTCAACAAAGTGCCATATCATATATATATATATATGAATTATAATAAACCTGAGTAAGAATATCGGTTTCTTTTGTTAATACCTTGATGTCTACACAATTCATTATCATCATTCAAGTTTTGAATTAATTCAAAAGATTGGCTTGTCTTAAATAACATGTTACTGACATTATTTGGGAAATCCTGTAGATTATAAATGTCTACAACCAGGAATATGAAAGTGCTGCATCGTTCTGGCCCGATGTCCATCAGCGTATCATTGTTGCACTAGTTGTCTCGCAATTGCTTCTAATGGGATTGCTTAGTACAAAACAAGCTGCCCAGTCAACTCCTTTGCTCATTACACTGCCTATACTAACCATATGGTTCCATAGGTTTTGCAAGGACCGGTTCAAGCCTGCTTTTGTTAGATATCCTCTACAGGTATGGTTGTTTTCAGCATAGCCATTGTTTTTATTTTCTCAGGTCACAACTCAAAAAAAAAAAAAAAATTATGAGAAAGAGGAAAAAAAGTAAAATCATGGTGAGATTCTTGTTAGGTTCTAGTTATAAAAGTTTTACTGACAAAGTCAAGAACTAATCCTTGCAAATATCCTTTCCAAACCTTTTGTTTGAATTTGTGAGAAAACGATATGATAATACACAATATAAAGCCACAATCATAAATAATGAGGCATAATATTTTATATAGAAAAACCCCTTTAAGAATTAATGGAAAAATCATGAGTCTAAAGTCTGAAAAATATCCATTATGCAATGAATATGATTATAAAAACCTTCAATAACATAAGAATACAATATATTGTAATGAAAACCCGGAACATTAGATAATATAAGAGTAAATGAAAAAAAAATGATCGATAAAATGTTCTTTTTAATGAGAATAACGTATTCGAAATTAATGAAAAATGAAACACGATTCAAAACCCAAATAATTGAGTGAATCTTCTTCTTCTTTTCTTTCTTCTTCTCTCTCTCTCTCTCTCTCTCGATGCTCAAAAGATTCAAAAATTTCATATGTGTTAACCCTAACAAAAATGCGCAGAAGCTTTTATATTAAGTGTTAGCATCTGTGCACCCCTTACATACACCCCTTACATACATCGGATATAATCTTTTTGGACAATTAACGAATATGCGTTCTTCAGGCACCGGTCCCACTGGACTTAGCACGCTCATCTATTGTGCGTCTATCGGGCGTAGATGTTTTTTGTTCCCTAGATGTGAGTTTCGTTCGGCCACTTTTTTCATGAACTTTTAGTGAACTTGATCACTCAGTCGACTTTCGCACAAACTTACAGTGAACCTCGTCGCTCGACCAACTCTTGCATAAACCTCAAGTAAGCCTTATTTGACATCTCCGCTCGAGCATACCATGCACAAATAGCGTGCGTCTTACAAATAACCCGTTAATTGGGCATGGGACCCATAAAAAAGTGACCCAAAAAATCTAACAATTCTTCCCCAAAGATTTATACTATAGAATAAGCACATTTGTCAAAAAAATCCTACTTCCATATACTCATAGCTTGTAGGAATTCCTTTGTGTTGTTCATTAGTATCTGCCAAATATTCTTTTATTTTAATTGAAGCTTAGAAAATGGAACTTGAGAAGGATTTCTTGTTGGAAGAATCAATACTGACTATTGGTTATTTGGATTTACCTATATGGTTAAGAAATCGTAATTTTGGATATAAATCAAAAATTGTTCATGAATTTGCATTTCCCATCTTTTTATGGCAATCAGGTAGACTATTTCTTTACAAAGTTGTCCTCAATTTTATATGGAAATCGTACCACGATAAGATCTTTACTTAAGAAAAATTGGTGAAATTTTTTAGATATATAAAAAAAATCAAATTTGGTCAGACAATATGCAGTTGGAGAGCCCTTCTCTTGAAGTTACTAATCAAGTTACAAGTTTACCATTCCTGTTTTTCTCCTCATATGTGAACTTCCCCAGGAGGCGATGATGAAAGATACATTGGAGCGTGCGAGGGAGCCGAACCTGAATCTGAAGAGTTACCTACAAGATGCTTATATCCACCCTGTATTTAAAGATGTTGATGGTAGTGATAGTGATGCAGCCGACGAAGAGCCGGAGCAAAGTCCGGTGCTTGTTCGGACTAAACGGCTGTCAAAGAGGAGCTTGCTACTGCCGAGCTAATTCAGCTATTCACCTTCAATCAACCTCACAGAAGTTTAGAACATTTCCTTGACTACTACGTTTAGGAGCTCGAACGACATGTTACTCTAGGACTTGAGCTGTTCGATTTTCTTGGTCAGTATACTTTTATCACATTTTAACCTTAAAATTGAGAATGGCAGCGATGAGTCATGCAGAGGCATTTCATTTTTCAATTGCTCGATTTTTGAAGACCGATTTGGGTAAATAATGGTGAATTTTTGTTGCTGTCATTATTGAGATTTTCCCCTAAACGTACGTGGATTTCTAAGCTTTTGCCATCGATTTTGAGTTGAGGGTCGATTTTTTCGCCGTGGAGGAGTTGCGGGTCATCATCGTTTATCTTGGGCTGTCAATTGGGAAGAAGGGCTCTGGAACTTTTGAGTTTTTTCAGTAAAATTGGGAAGAAGGTAATGATGCCTCGATGGTGGAGATAAATTTAATTTGTACCATTCGAATCGAGAGAGATATTGAGAGAGAGAGAGAGAGAGAGAGAGAATTCTTACTGTTCCTTATATTTATGGACCCAATTAAGTACGTAGAATTCTCACTAAAATCAGTTCAATGTTTTTACAAATATGTATTTATAAAAATCAGATGTTCAAGTTAACATTTATATCCTGTCTAATTATTTGTTTTGTTTTATATGTTTCATTGAATTGATTTTAGTAAAAATATTAACTGAAAGTACAATTTTTATGTTATCAACGTTTGGTTGTCAAATATTAAGTGTGTATATTCTATTAGTTTGAAGGTATTCATGATGGATGACAAGCTATAAAGCAATTCTAGAGTTATTCAAATTATAACGTTTTATTTTGTGTAAGTGATTATAATTTTTTCATGTGACACGATAATAAATTATATTATCAATGTATAAAAGTAACTAAGTGGGCACGTGATTATGAAAGAATAGATATAAAAGAGATTTTAACAACGTTAAACAGATTGAATGCGAAGTTAGTTGATATGAGGGCAAAATCTAATTATAAATGTTTAAAACTTTGGAAACAATTAAATGTCAAATAAAAAAGTTATATATATTATATGGTATGCACCAATCAAAATAATTCTACATGAGTTATTATTAGATGCCAACCAAAAAATATTGAGCAAAACTTAATAAATCAAATCTTGGATACAACAAAGAGAAAAAAATTGTTCAATGCAGTCTTTAGATACAAAAACATGTAGACCCATTGAACCTCACAATTCACAAACTTAAGTAGCCATGAAAGAGCAACTTAGACAATGCAGCATCACATTGGTCTCCATTTCATGATTTTATTGGACATTAGCATTATTTTTGAGATTTAGGATCAGCTCAGAATATGTCAGTATTTAAAAAAGTTGGTGATCACTGTGGGAGAGGTATTATATACTCCTTTAACGGAGTTATTAGGTTCATATACAGTTACATATTGTCTTTA
>JAODPA010084556.1:3331-14495 GCA_025585075.1 Nepenthes mirabilis
AATTATAATTTTAATTAATAGGTCTCTCATCATGTCGTGTCTTCAATTCTAGAAAAATAGCATGTCGGTATTGTGTCATGTCAATATCCCATATCCGTATCCATACTTATTAGACTGCAACATTGAAAACTACCAAACCGAAAGTGAACCAAGACCCGGAAAAAATTCCATAAGCTGAATCAAAACTAAGCCGTTCAATTCAGTTACCTTATTTTTCGGATCCGTTCAATTTGAATTAGTGTATTACCAGTTTTCTTAAACCCCCCAAACTGCTACGCTTGACACCTGTTTACCACAACTTGAATCTCAATATAAAATAGCTAATGGAGGAAATCTAATCAAAAGGAGCAGTTTGATCCAAAACCTACCACAATTCAATCAATTTTTTTGGGTAAGTTAACTGGGAGCATTCCTAATGAAGCACCCCAACTTTATCAATACCTTCTAACATTTATCAATGATACCGCAACAGCACATTTTAATGTCTGAAAGCAGTCTCAACGTCAAGGGTACAAAACAGAAGGCTCGGATATGACCTGCCCATGATCGGTCCTGTCTTTAAAAACAAGGAGCATCTAGGAGCGTAGATGAAAATATTTGCCCAAATATATTAGTATCGGGTCTCTCGACACTAATATTTTTCGATACCGTGAAAACATCTCGATATATTTCCATATCGATGATATATTATGATGTGCCGGCTAATATTTTCTTATCAGCTTATATTTCACTAAAAAAAAATTATGATATCAGATACCAATATATATTTTTTAATATATCCGATACCAATATTAATATTTTTATCCATGGCTAGAGTCATCTACATCAAAGATCTTTACCATCTCGAGTAAAATTCTATAGAATTTCAAAAGTATTTAGCTAGGAGCAAATATAGGTTCTTATCTTTCAAATTCGTCATTTATCCATGTTAAATGTGCCACATCTCTTGTCATTCTTAACTTGGTTTACCAACATTGTGGTGAAACCAAATGTGGTTATGGTGGTTTGTGTAACCAAACTTGTATTTTTAGTAGATAATTTATAGACTCAAGATCCCATTGCTTTACTCTTTTACACATAAAGGGGTTTTCACATAAACTTGTGCGTTTGTTTTGCTTGTGATTACTATTATTGTTGTGATTGTGTGTATCATAATTTCACCTTTTTGCGGATTCAAGCAACAGGTTCCATATTCCACTCCGGATAGACATTATGTGCGCGACTGTGTTGATGAAATTTGGCTTAACTGTTCCCAACTCATAGCACTGCATAGAATGTGTACAGTAGATTGATAATCCAAATACCAACAACCTCAAGAAAAACCCAAAAAAAATGTACCTTGTCTTGACCACCAACATCCCACACGGTGAAGCTGACGTTTTTGTAGTCCACAGTCTCCACATTAAAACCTGGTGCCCCACACACACACACACACACACAAGAAAAAGAAAAAGAAAATTCTTAATCTGTTCGAATAGTTCTGGAATTGAATGGAGGGCATCCTATGGTTGATCTCTTCATATCCCAGCACTTGACTTTGTTGATCATATTCAGATAGCAGTGTAATACAACAAAGCGTGAATAATGAGTATCTTTAATAAAATTTTCAACCGAATGAACAAATCAAACATCCAAACGCTGTAAAACTGTGAGCATTAATATTAGTGCTCTGTTTCCAGAACATATAATTAGATGCAAAAAGGAAGATTCTGTACAAATTCACCAATGAAGTTGAAATTTTAATTCTGTTAAGGTTCTCCAAACTTTCATATCTATCCAATGATTAGGATTAAAAGTTAGAAAGAAAAATGATAGAGATTGCATTAAATTATTTAAATATATATTTAATATCCACTGTTCATCTATACAATTTTTAACCCTGAACATCAGGTGAACGTGGGAGCCTTTACAGCGGGAGGGCCTTAACAGTTCTCAGGATCATATGGCTATGAAAATCCAGAATTAGATTGACAACATAGATGAACCATGAGCATGTGCAAATCTTATTATCCTAGTGTTGGACCAAATTTTATTAACTCTTTGTTCCATACAACTTCTCCAAGTTTGAAGTTGGCAAAATTTTCACGTTTCTTAGTCAAGATTGAAGAATGTACCGATGGTTGGTATGGTAGTAATAACTTCTCCAAGTTTGAGCTTGTAGAGGATGGTAGTTTTTCCAGCAGCATCCAGTCCCACCATTAAAATCCTCATCTCCTTCTTTGCAAACAGCATTTTCACGAGTTTAGATATAGCTACACCCATAGCCGCAACTGATTGATCAACGAAGATGAAATTAGAGAGTATATACTTTAACAAAAATATATAAATTTATTGAAGTGTTAGAGTTGCAGGAAAATGGGGGAAAATATTTACTGAAATTTACGAGGATTGATCTTCTTACATGTAAAACTATGATAAAGCTGAATTCCTTTTTCTTTTTTTTCTGAGAATATAAAAATCAGAGATGTACAAGAGAAGAACAAAGAACAAGATCTGTTCTAAATCTTTCTGTTGACAAAAGGTTGGCTTATTATTTATTTAATAAGAGTAAGACATTGTCTTTAAGGCATAAAAGAAGAGGATATGATTCTGAAGAAGAATAGAGAAGAATAAAGCAGCTAAGCTTTGTATCACTTTCTGTCAAAATCAAATATTGTCATTCGGTTGAATCTCTCTTGCTTTGATTGGTCTAGATGAAGGATGGACCAAACTCAGCATAGAAACGGAATGCTAACGGGAATGTGGGTATGGTCCATCCTACAGAAGAAGGCAATCTCCATTCCCTATTTCCCTCCATCATTTGCTATTGGTTATGGTCACAATTTCACCATATGTGTTAGCCGCAAATATGAATAAACAATCCCAAGGGTGAGGAAGAAAATAAACAAAATGAAACAAATATATATATATATATATATAAAGAGAGTAAACCCAAGAAGGAGAAGAGAGTACCATGGGAGGAGGAAGATCCAGGAAGCCAAAAACAGCAGGTGCCAAATGAAAATAGAGGCGCAGATGCAAAACTCATCACAGCCATCCGTTTGGCAAAATCAGGACCATCGGATGAGAGCTAGAAAGAAGTGGCCGATAGGATAAGGAAATCAGATGGTCAAACGTAGTAGCAAAAATGCTAGAAATGGGGTGAGAGGCTCATCACTTTCGTCCACGTAGAGAAGCAACATCTGTCACAGATGGAAGAGTGGCGGAAAGTGGTTTTGTAGGTCGAGAAGGCTCATCACCGTCATCCATGTGAAGCACTAGCCGTTAGATAGAAAAGTGGTGGATCTTGGATTTGTTTAGGAGGCTTATCACCATCATGCATGTGAAAAAGCACCGGTCGTCGGATGGAAGAAACGGTGGATCGTGGGTTATTGCACCAGCTCAGAAGAAGGCATGCCACGCACATGACTTATATCCTATGTCTCGAGCCATATGAAAGGCACCCTGTACGTGATGAGCAATTTTTGCAGGTTGTTAGTAGTTATAATTACTTTAATTATACAATATCTATCCAGGGAACTTTCATGGAGGCAATATAAATAGAAGAATGTAATAGAATAAATTAGACAATAAAATATCTTTGAGTGGCTTAATTTGAAAATCTTTTCCTTATTGTATTGGAAAATCTATCATCTCGCGATTGTTTTTTCTAAGAATTTTTCACTATTTTCTCTATCCGTTCTCTTCGATCTTATTGTTAGAAAACCAATCCAGGAGATCTAAATTGAGGTTTTACAAATTAGTATCAACACTATCTAGGAGTTTTAGTGCACTACCCTCCTGCACCATATCTTTGTCTTTCTTCAATACTTGTAGGTGCATTGCTCGTTCCTTGTTCTGGAACTTCATTTGAAGGGTCAGCAAATTTCAAGTGATAGGTCCTAGGGTGACATCTGTTGTACCCCTAAAATTGCATTGCACTTGCCTAAGCCTAAAATAAGAAAGTTAGCCTTGAATTGGTAGCTCTACACTTTCAGAGTCGCATCTTCATAGGATCCTTCCCTTTGTATCGTTTCACCATTGATGAGTTGGACTCTCACCTTAGTTTATTCTGTCCTCCTTCAATTAATTCTTCAAACCAAACTAGCATCAAAAAAGTCGTGGGTACTTCTTAAATCGATTAGGACCACCCCTGACACTCTATTTATCTTCCCCGTTACATACATGATCTTATATTATGGGGTTCATGTAACTGCATACAATGAGATCTCTACCAATGATTCATGACTAGGGCCAACTTCTTGAGGCAAGGACTCTTCAAGGTTCTGCTTGAAGTTTGTCTCCACTGTCTTGGCCACTTCTGTCAGGAATAGTTAGGATTTGGTGCATTTATGTCTCGGGTTCCACTTGTCATTGCATGTATAACGTGGGCCTTATTCCTTTCTCTCCTTCGTCTGTTTAGGTGTGATCTGGTAGACTATAGTCTCCGACTTGGTAGTGGCTTTTGATAAGCCAGTTGCCCCAGATGGAGAGTAATGATGTATATGGTATCCACTCACGACAGTCTAACCCTTGTTAGCTTTTTTCCCTACTTGTAACAAACTTTTTGAATTCGAGCCATTCCAAATGCTTATTGAAGGTTAGTCAAGTTCAATAATTTTCTTGGATAACAAGAGAGTAAATCCTCAAAAGAGAAGGGATCGCCATCAGAAGATGTCACACCCCGAAACTAAACAGGTCTAATTAATTATTATTTATAAAATTAAAATCTCAAATAATTACACTAATAAACGCTAAATTCCATAAATCTGGATGTGACAAAAAAAAATACAAGACCCAACAAATCAAACCCGTATAGGATCTTATCAGACAACTGTCTGAAAAATATCGATATGACTTGCTCCAAAATATAATAAGGAAGGTAACCAAACAAGACAACAATACATCATATTATGTGACACTTCAACAGATCTCATCCAACTCTTATAAAGTATCCTAACCATCTACAAATTTGGAAAGATAAAATACGAAAATATGAACCTAAAGTTTAACAAGTATCACTGCATACATGAATAAAATAGCATACATAAATCAAAGGAAGAGCTCATATAAAATCAAATATCGAAGAAGACAACAAGTTGTGCTTTGAAACTCCACCAATATACCAAACCACCTCATACCTATAGTAAATGCAAATCAAAATCCAATCTGCTCATCATAACGGTTATGTTTTGGACTGGTAGCTCTAGACCATCACATATCATCGGCTCTATTAACTCAACTAAATTTTAGGCCTGCAACTCTCGACCATCTCATATCATTATCGGCTACAATCTTGGCCTACAACTCTTAACTATTTCATATCATTAGATCCCAATTATATTTTATGCCTGTAACTATCGACCATCTCATATCATTGGATCCCGACTACATTTTAGACCTGTAACTATCGGCCATCTTATATCATTGGATTCTGACTACATATTAGGCTTGTAACTCCTAACCATCTCATATCATTAAATCCCGAACACATTTCAGACTTATAACTTTCGACCATCTCATATTATCAGCTCTATGAGTTTGGTTATATTTTAGGCTTATAATTTTCGGTCATCTCATATCATTATTAGTTAAAGTTTCGGTTTATAACTCTCGACTATCTTATTATCATTATCTGATATTGTATCACATATCAGCCCACTAGGGTCTCGGACCACCATGGTCCCACACACATATTGACCTACCAAGGCCTCGAACCACTATGGTCCCACACACATATATCGACCCACTAGGGCCTCCAACCATTACGGTTCTACACACATATCGGCCCACTTGGGCCTCGGACCATCACGGTCCCCCACAAATCTACTCTCATTCTCGTCCTTCATCACCTCCACTCCATCGCCTACCTCTTTGCCAACTAAAACCTTCTTTTATCCCATGAGATTTCAGACTATACAATCCAAACCTGCTACTTCTCAGCCAAACTTCTGCACAACGACTTCCAAATGTTAAAAAAATCCTCCAAAATCATAAAACCTAACAAAACCTCCAAATTGACTAATAAATCATACNATTATTATTTTTTTTATTTTTATAATCTAATGCACCTAAATTTATTCAAAATAAATCAAATAGAGATTTGAAATATTATAAAAGAGAAGGAAAAATATGGAAGCTGGATATTGCAAGTGCCCAATCAAAATAGAGGCTTAGATGTAAAACTCATCATAGCCATCCATTTGGCCAAAATCAAGACCATTGGATGAGGGCTACAGAGAAGAAGTAGCCGACAGGCCCAGGAAATCAGACGATCAAATGTAGCAGTAGAAAATGCAGAAATGGGCCGAGAGGCTCAGCACCATTGTCCACATGAAGAAGCAACAGCCGTCAGATGAAAGAGTGGTGGATAATTGTTTTGTTGGTATAGACGGCTCATCACCATCATCCACGTGGAGAAGCACAAGCCGTCGGATAGAGAAGTGATGATCTTGGTTTTGTTGAGGAGGCTCATCACCTTTGTCCATGTGGAAAAGCACCAACCGTCGGATGGAAGAAGCGGTGGAACATAGGATGTTGCACCAACCCAGACAAAGGAATGCCGTGCACATGACTTTCATCCTAAGTCCCAAGCCACATGACAGGCGCCTTGCATGTGATGAGTAGTTCCAGCAGGTTAGTGGTTATAACTACTTTAATAATACAGTATTTATTCAGTTAAAAGAACATTTGATTATAATAATTAGTGAACTTTTGTGGAGGTAATATAAATAAAAGAATGTAATAGAATTAATCAAATAATGAAATACTTCTGAATAATTTAATTTAGATATCTTTTTCTTCTCGAATTGAAAAAACTATCCACTTTTTATCCTTTTTTCTGAAAAATTTTTACTATTCTCTCCACCCATTCTCTTCGATCATATTGTAAAAAAAATCAACCCCGGAAATTTGAATTGAGTTCTTACAATATGTTGCTTTAGGAATCTTGGTTTGGGCTCCACTCTACTAGGCATTGGAAAAAGCCCTGCAACCAAGTAAAAATAAAAAAGAATGAAAAGAATTTAGTATTTTTGTAACTTTTTAGTAATAATGTTTAACCTTAAATATTGTTAATAAATTTTACAACAACAGTCTCTATGAGTCAACGGCTCATTCTTCAACAAGAATGCAGTTAGAGTCATGTGTGCTCCTACTGCAAAGCCATTTTATTCTTTCTAAATCACTGAATCTCACATCCAACCTTGGTCTTTTTGCACATGGTCCATTATTTAACTTTTGTTAACTTGTAACATCCTAATTTCCCTATGAGAAATTTGAGTTCTCCTTACAAGGGTAAGTCCTTCCAACTAGTAACAAGAGTTTTTCCCATTTGGGATTGAGTTTGATAAAAGAGCAACAGAGGCTTGGTTTTGAGGCTACTAATTTATTTAGCAATTGCAGACGCTGTCAAAACCTAACTGCATTATAGCTATAAGGGCATTGCGCATAGGCAAAATTATCGGTATCAAACATTTTAAAAAAATTATGAATTGGAACTTAATGAGCAAATATCAGCTGATACATTGAAAAATATCAAGTATATCGAAGAATATTTTGAGTAATGGCTGATATATCACAATATTGAAAAATATTGGTATTTGGGGGGACCAAAACCGTAATATATTGACCAACATTTCATTCAATGGTGTTGTGTGATTTTTGACATCTTGTTTTGACCTGGTAGCTGCTTGAAGAAGGACAATGAGGAATACTATTCTGATATATCTTAAGGATGATCAAATTTGGCTGTCACCTCCTTTTGTCTTCATGGATCCACCTTTGGTTGACAGATTCATGTAAATCTTTCAATTCACCATTGTTCTCCGTTGTGTGTGATTCCTACATTTGCATGCTTGCTGCTACAATTTGGAATGAACAATTTGAGTTGCTGCAGTTCATGTTTTCTGAAGCCAATGAGAAGTACATTTATCAGACAACAAAATCAGGATTAATTGATTGATACGTCAACCCACCTTCCATCTTCATTTGTCACGATTCTGTCTCTAAGGGCTGACCACAAGAGACAACTCATTCTCTGTATCACTCCAATCTTCAATTCAGATTTGTAATTACTGGAGATTGAGTTGTTGCATGCACATAAGTCTTAAGCAACCCCAAATTTACTTTTAATGTGACTATGATCTAGTGATGATACAAGAATAGGTCGGCAGGAGAATACTTAAGTCACATTCAAGATTAATAATAATATTTACCAGATCTTAGCCTAATTTTGGAACATCAAATCAATCTATATAATTATTGCATTACCAACACAGAAAGCAGGCTGGAATCTGAGTTTCATTTAAGATGGTGTGCTTTCTAAGATTCAGGATTTTAATTTGCTCTGGTAGTAATTTTTTTACCACAATAAGCAACAGGAACTGCAGTCATAAATCTAAGGCAAACATTTGCAGAACATGAATAAAGGTACTGATCAAAAGCATTAGTGTAGCTACACACTATCTGCTTGCAGCATTCCCTCTATGTCTTGATACTTGGATCATGACTGCAATCAGATGCAAATTGCAAGCATCTAAAGTTCAATCTGATTAGAAATATCACAGTATAATTTTGCTAAAGTCAAATTATGATGAACCTAATTAGATTATCTTGCCATGTTGGTAGTGTTGCCGGATAGCCAGTCGGAATTCACAGGGTCTTTCTCAAGAGATACCATAAGTCTCTGCATATGCCTGCATAAGAAAATTGAGACTATCAATAATCAAGAAGAAACCATTTTTTCTGGTTTGACTTTGTCTGTGTCTTGAACTCCTTGGAGCTGACATGACTTGGTGGAAAATGGGCGAGTAAAATCAGAATAAACGTTTTCCTCAAAATATTGTGAATGAGGGAAAATAATGATCTATTCTCATATCTTCATCATCATCATTTTTGGTTACTAAACTTTTAGATATTCTCATTATTTAAACATTTATTTGATACTAGTAAAAACTGAACTGACATAGTATCTTGTGAAGCTCATTTCTGGCTTCTGAAATTCTTTGGTGGGCATTTTTATCCAACATAATGAAAACGCCCCGGATTCTTTAGCAACTGCCAGATTATTAGTAGATTAAGTTATCTATGGCTAGCTAGATTGGATTCAACTAGTCGAAACAACAGATATTGATTCTCAGGTGATGATTGACATGCAACTAGTCAACTTAAATCCAACCAAGAGTCTCTTAACAGAAGCCCTGAGAAGAAAAACTCAAGGAGGAGCAACCTTGAAGAGAGAACAAATCCTAAGCCAAATTACCCACTACAGAAGATATAGACTCTTTATAATTTTGGCATTATATGCTAATTAGATTATCTACTCTGTAGGTGAACTACTAAGATTTTTGTGTGGGTATAGGACTTAAAACAGCAAAGCCATAAGTTCTATTTAGTGGGGCAAACTACATGAATCAAATTTCATCGTTCCACTCAATTTAGCACAATATCTTCTAATATTAGAAGCAATTATAAATCTTGCTTTATTCTCATCTGGGTTTTCCGAGATCTACATAGAAAGGAAGGTGGGGACCAACTACAGAGAACAAGAAAACAGTTCTCAGTCACCATATTCATGGTGTTAATGCTGTATAATATCTTGGTCCAGTAGGCTCACAAGATGCTGAATGCAAATAAAAATTAACTTTACATCGAGTTCAATATATTGTAAAATTAAAAATAAGAACTTAACCAATAGAAAACAAAAACCAATATCCCATATGGTGAAACCAACATATTTCTATTCCATGATTTCCAAATCAAAGTTTGTCCAAATAAATCTTCAAAAAAATAGCTAACTCATCAATAAATCATCATGTGCCCCGATGGAAATCTATAACATCTTCATTTGGAGTGCTAAATTAGAGAATTCACCGAAGTCCAAGAGCTTAAAAAACATGTTTGAAACTGTAGATGTGCCAAAATTATTAATAAGAACCACAGCTCCTCCTAATTACTTGCTTAGCATATGTACTATTCAGGATTGTCATAATATACCTCAAAGTTGGATCATCACGTTGGAAAACCTAATATTTTACTCCTCTCAATTCCTTCTATCTACACCTTTCAATAATCTCAAGACTCGCCAATGGTAGGCGAAGGATAAGTAACAACTTATTCAAGTTCAAACTTCAAAAAATGGTTACTTCTCCAGCAGCACCCAAGACCTAAAATCCAGATTATCAAGCTATTCAATTTCAAACAGTTTTTTCACCAATCTAGATATTACCAAACACATTCGTGCCACTGATTACTTAGATATGTTCATCATTCAGACTCTATTACGCTAGAAGATTTCAGGATTAAGAAAATCTTAACGAAAATTGCGATAAATAATATCCATCTCTTCAAACAAATTTCTTCAGTCCCCCGTCATCTACCTCAATATTTCCATAGTCAAATCCCGAGGATTTGAAGGAATAAGAATCCAACATAAAATAACAAAGGAGTTGGTAAAAACAATTGATTATCATACCTGGAAAACTGTGAGGAAGCGGAGAAACCAATTACTCGAGACGAGGGAAGCTGAGACGGAAGGAAAAGAGGTTCCCCTTGATTGAACATTCTCTCTCCTTTTGTGTCATTTTTCATCAGAGAAATTTGTTGTCTAGTACGTTCGATGATAAAACTTCAAAATTTTCATGAATTAAACATAGCGGGATACTGAATTATAGGAACAGAGCCTATTTGAAGCTAAACGGTCACAAAAATATAGCAATTTTGAAACCCCTCATTCAGACGTCAAATTAACACAAGCATAACTGTAAATTCATCATTTCGAATATTTAATTCTCTAACATTAAGATATTATTGTGAAAACATGAATTTGGCAACGCCGAATTATGCCGTTGGATCATCGTTCAAGCATCTTGAGCCACATTTCAAAGCTATTCTGGGGCCGATCATGATTATCGTAATTGGTCTAAATATGTCTGTAAATTCGTTGTTCCACACAATGGAAAATCCAAGTTTGAGATTTTGTTATTGAAATGTGAATCTAACAACTAGAGAACGCCACGTTTGATTGATGAATGGGCGATGTTGAATATTGAAAATTTGAGAAAAATGAAGCCATAATAACAACAATTATCAACAATGATGATAATAAATTAAAGATGTTATATTCTCTTATGGTATATTCTTAAATTATAGTATAACTTATCAAGTTTATCAATTATTATTCTAT
>JAODPA010084556.1:14562-25377 GCA_025585075.1 Nepenthes mirabilis
GTATAAAGTGATAAAGTTAAAATTTTCATTTGACTGATATATAAAAAACTTTGTTATATTAAATTTTGCCTTAATTTGTTAAATTACATCATTATTATGGTTTCACTATGATGCGTCATGAATCCAAACTTCGAACAGGTTCGGGTTAAGTCGATCGTTGAATCCGGCTCCGTTCACTGAGTCTGGATCCTACACACTACTACAACAAATAGGAGGTCGGGTGCCGGCGTGATGTCTCACCAAAAATATTCTGACGCTCAAGTTAGTAAGTAGCTTTCGAAGAATAAGAAGGTTGGGGCAAAAAGAAAAAATAACAAGAAACACAAAGAGTGTTTGTGGCTAAGATTCTGCTCTCGTCGTGAAAGGCTTTCTGTCGCTCAAAAGGAGCGTTGGCTTCTAGCACTATATTTGTAAGGAATGTAGTGACAGAAAGGGTTGTTCACCGAAAGCATAAGAGCTTTTCTGTAGAGAGAGAAAACTCGCCAATGAAGGTGAATGCTAATGTTAGGAGCGTTTATGCCTGACGTAAAAAACGTGCCATGGAGTGAGGTCTCCATGTGCTTTTATAGATGAAATGCTAGGCAACTTTCCTTGGGCAAGAAGGCTTGATTCCCGCACTCTATTGGAATGGCTTCCTTTCTTGGCGTGGAGCTTTGATAGCGGTAACGGCTCCTTGGGTGGATTACCTTCTTTCTGCATTTTGTAACTGTTAGGATTTGTTGCAGACAAGAGAGAGAATCTGGCACTTGCCTTACGGGATGTGCGCTGAATCTATTGGTGACCCTACTATGAAGATTGCCCTTTGGGAGAGCATGAAATAAGGGGAAAAGACCGTTGCTGATCGTGGACGGAAGTGTGGGCCAAACTGGGCTTGGCCCACACAAGGCCTGCTCTTATGGCCGACTTACTACGACGCTTCCGGTCAACAGAAATGTTGACCGTCTCCTTGAACTAGTCATCCGCCCTACTACCAGGAGTAACCAATCTCCTTAGCCTTTCGTCCGGTCAACGGTTCACGTTGACCATCTAGGCGCATATATGGGCCTTCGTGGATTTGGGCCGTCTCTCCTTCTTGGACAGCCCACTATGGAAATACCCATCACTAGCTCCCATACTGGTGGTCTGAATTCCGACCTCCGACATGTTCATGATGGGTCACGTGATTCAGTGTTCGCCAAGGTCCGCTGTTCTGGAAAAGGAAGTGTTGACCGTCTAAGACAAAGTCGAGTGAATTCTTGTAAGGGGAGTTGACCAGATTCGCTAACCATCTGGTCCAAAATCTGGTGAATTGCTAAAGGAGATGTTGACCGGATTCGTTGACCGTCAATGCCAAAATTCGAAGAACTGCTGAAGGAAATGTTGATCGGCTTTGTTGACCGTTTAGGCCAAAATCCGGAGAACTGTTGAAAGAAATGTTGAATCACTTTGTTGACCGTCCAGGCCGAAATTCGGAGAACTGCTGAAGGAAATGTTAATCGGCTTCGTTGACCGTCTAGGCCAAAATCCGAAGAACTTATAGGAGTTAGAGCGACACATCATCATCAGCCGTTTTGTCAGACGAAAAGGTGGCCACGTGTTTGCACGTGGTGAATTGAAAATCCCAGTAACTAATGCGCTAGAGGATCTGATTCAACTACGTCTGTTCAGGAAACGTCACGTGGCAGCAATGATGGCACACGCTTATGAGACGGTTATTCTGACTGGCGTTCACACAGCCCTTTAAGTTGTCTGTCTGTTTCACTTTTAAATTTCCCACACTTTCTTTCGTCTTCCTTTCCTAAAAATTTTCTAAGTGTTACGCCTTCCTCCTTCTATTTCCATTGCTTCCGTTCTTGAAATCGCTTCCGTTCTTAGGGAAACCGACGTTAAAGAATTGTACATGGAGTACAACATTCTAAAGGAGATAGTCTTCAGAGTCCCTGTTAAGAAAGATAGGGCGTGCACGCCGCCGAAGGGCTTCGTTACCATCTATGAGGCCCACTTGAAGAGTGGCCTGTGTGTTCCAGTTCGCGGTGAATTGCTGGAGATTTTTACGGCCCTCCAAGTCCCCATCGCACAGTTTCATGCGAACGCCGTGTGGTACCTAAGCACCTTCTGTATATTCCTTCGTCAGCACATGAAGCGGTTGACAGTGGCGATGGTCAGGGTGCTTTTCAAGTTTAACCAAGGAGCAGAGTGGATCTCCCTGGCTCCACGCGGCGGCGGTCTCCAAGTTAGTACCGCCATATATGATTCCTCAAAGAACTGGAAAAATCGATTCTTGTTTGTTCACGTGGATGAGTCCTGGCTGTTGGTTAGGGAATGGGGCAAGGTGTTTGAAATTTATACTAGGACTCCTGCTGATGAAGAGACGGAGTCCCTGGAGTGGTTGTTCAAGCTGGTGGACGACCACCTTGGGGAGTTTCGAAGAGATTACTTGGTCTCTCGTGATGAGGCCAAGTGGGGACCTCCATTTCCTGAACAGAAAATGGAGAAGCCTTCTAAGAAGAGGAAGGCAGGGGCTCTTGTGATCAGGGAGCAGTGAAGGAGACAACGACGACGGCGACGGTGAGGCCTTCCTCATCCTCCTCCCCCGATCCAGGGAGTGTTCTGGTTGGTCAGCTTGCCGAAGTAGGAGACAGCTCTCGCGTATGCGGCGAGGAGTCCGCCATTGAGGTTTGTAGGGCTAGACTGCGCTCTGCCACCGGCTCCGTCGTGTTGGCCTTGCCGCAGTCGGGACATCGGTGCCATTGGAGCCCCCTACGGAGTCCACAGTGGAGCGAGTTGCTGTTCTACAGGAGGAGTCACCAGCTGGGAAACCCAAGGAGGCGCTTGCTGAGCCTCCTGTTGTGCTGGTTGTTGCGTTGTCTGAGGAGCCCACCTCTGGAGAGCTTCAGGAGGCTTAAGGAGCACCAACTGCTAGAGAACTTCAATCGGTGGTTAATATTAGAGCGGAGATTGCGGAGGAGGCCGTCGCCGAAAAACCCGCCCAGGTCATGGACAGGTCGGAGAAGTCCACCGCTAGAGAGCCGATGGGGTCAAAAGATCTCATGGCGGAACTACCGGAGGAGTCAACGGTGGAGGCCACTGCTAGGCCTGCTCAGGAGGGTTCCACTTCTAGTCCTCCGCCACCAGTGCCAAGGTCTCGTGTAAGGCTAGAGCTGTCGGTGTGCAGGATTTGGCAGGTAAACTTTGGCGACTTGTTTTTCCCCTTCAGCTTTACCGTTGCTGACACTTACTGTTTTCGCAGTCAGAAAAGGTCACGGGCGCAGTTGTTAAGGTACTTGGCCAACGAGACCGGGCGATCTCCGATAGAGATAGGGTGATTGCCTGGCTCGAAGAGGAATTGGAGGCGCTGAAGGTGGAACACCAGGAGGATGCAGTTGCCCTAGGGTTTGTGTTGGTCAATCTAGAGGCGGAGAACGCCAGGCTGAAGAAGGAGAATGCCAGTCTAAGAGTTTAGAGGCCATGGTGACTGGTCTAGCGGAGGAGAATGACGAACTGAGGGAGGAGAACGTTCGCCTGAAAGAAGAGGTTGATCAGGCTACGTGTTGCATTGATCAGCTTGCGGGGTAGATGACTACACTGGAGAACAAGTTGACCGCTCGCATTCGTCCCCACAAGTTCTCACACATGCTATTGGCATGATTATGGGAGGAGATCAATATTAGCCGACACATTGCACGGCTGATTGACCCCAATTTTCCAGTTGAGTTTTTCAGCCCATAGAATCATTCTGCCCAGTGTCGCGAGAGCCTTGTGAGGGAGCCCCAAAGCGATCAAAGGCCGTCAACACCTTCTCCTGGGAGCTCCGCTCCTCCAGTTTTTTGTACTTCTCTTTTTCTTTTGGATACTAGTATAAATATATTCTAAGTAATAAAACAAACTGTTTGATGGTTGTTATGTGTTCTGCCTTTGTGGTCTCCTTTTGAATTATCCGCTATATTGTCCGACCAACTTGGTATATTATGCGTAAACTGGTCGTCTGCCTTAAGGCACTACTAGCGCTTTTTGAGGTATTTGAGCCCTTGTAAAGACTTCAGGGTTGACCTGGATGATGTGCTAAGCCTGATCTATACTCGTATAAGAGTAAAGGCTTGATGGTGCTGCCTTAGTGTAAACCTAGACGGCCAACATTTGGGGTGGATTGCCCTACTTTTGTCGACCGTTATTGACTGACCATGCTATTTTCTTGTGTAGGAGGTCGTCACGTGTGTTGTTTAAGCCCCCTAAGATTTTGACCGCAAATGGGCCACTTGAATTATCAATGTTTAGTTCAATCGCCAATGGGCCGTCTGGATGATCAGGGTTTAGATTCGACCACTTACGGGCCGCTTGGATGACTAGGGTTTAATTCGACCACTTATGGGCTGCCTGGATGACCGAGATTTAAATACGACCACTCACGAGCCTCTTGGATGACCAGAGTTTAGTTATGATCGGATGAAAATCCGACCGACTTAGGGGCAGTCTAGGTCGCTTGCATAGCCCTACAGTCATACAAAGCAAACATACAAATACGCATACATATAGAACATGAAAAGAAATAACCATATGACACAGTACACATGAGAAAATACTTTTTTTATTAATTGGAAACAGCAGGTATATACAATTACAAACATATACACGGATGACCTAGTTGGACCCTTACTAGAAGTAGCGTTTAAGGTGGGTTGCATTCCACGTCAGTGGAACAAACTTGCCGTCCTGGGTTCAAAGTTTGTATGTTTCATTTTACAGGGTGGTGAAGACTAAGAAAGACCTTTTCAAATTTGGGGAAAGTTTATTTTGGTTGGCGATTTTGCCCGTGGCCTCGATACTCCGCAAGACCAAGTTCCCAACGTTGAACTGCTGCACTTTTACCTTTTTGTTGTAATAGCGCGCGATCCATTGTTGGTAGGTTGCGGTTCGCATTCTGGCGGCGTTGTGGGCTTCCTTTAGCAAGTTCAAGTGCTCACGGATTTTCGGGAAGTTGCCTGGCAGGTCGAAGGATTCGACCCTAAGGCTTTGAAGCTTGATCTCAACCGGAATTACCGCTTCAGTCCTGTAGTAAAGATTGAAGGGTGTCTTGCGAGTTGACTCCTTTAGAGTCGTCTGATAAGACCAGAGGACGGAAGGTAGATCGTCCACCTAGGAGCCCCCAGCGTCCTCTAGCTTGGTCTTAAGACAGTGGAGTAGCGTGCTGTTTGTGACCTCTACCTGTCCATTCGTTTGCGGGTATGCCACCAAAGTATGGACCAATCTGACACCTAAACTGGTACAATACTTGGTAAAATGTTTTCCCGAGAATTAAGTTCCGTTGTCGGTAACGATCACCTCGAGAACGCCAAATATGCTAACTATGTTTTGTCGGACAAATTCAAGAGTGTTGTGCTCCGTGATCTTGACCAGTGGGATGGCTTCAAACCACCTCGTGAAGTAGTCGATACTTGTGATAATAAACTTCCTTTGCCCTACTGTAATGGGAAACGGGCCAAGGATGTCAAACCCCTATTATACGAAAGGCCAAGGAGCCCAGAGAGATTTCAACTCAGCGGGCGGCTGGCGATGAAGATTGCCGTGAAACTGGCAGTTCTCACACCTCTTTACGAATTCGAGCACATCCTTCTTCATTGTCGGCCAGTAGTAACCTTAACGCATGATCTTGAATGCCAAGTTTTTATCACCAATATGCGATCCGCAAATCTCGAGATAGACTTCGCCAAGGGCATAGTCAGCCTTCTCAGGAGTAAGGCATCGAAGGTACGGAGTCGAATAACCACAACGATATACCCATCCATCGACCACAGTGTAACAGCCGACCGTCTTTTTGACTCGCTTGGCTTCATCTGCGTCTTCTGGGAGTGCTTCGGCCGTTAGGTATCTTTGGTATGGTGTCATCCAATTTTCTGCTCTGGGGTCTTCAGGACCACTCCGACTCCACTGCCTGAGTCTGTGGACGATCCATCCATATTTAGGACCCATTTCGGCTCTTCTGCATACTGTTTTGCATCCTTAGTGGGCTGTTCCTCGAGAATGGTGTCGTAGTCTCGACGATGAAGTCGACTAGAACCTATCCTTTAATGGAGGGTCTGGGCCGAAATTCGATGTCAAACTCTTCCAATTCGATAGCTCAGTTTACCAGCCGTCCGGAAACGTCGGGTTTCTAGAGAATATTCTTCAGAGCCTGGTCGGTAAGAACAATCACGCGATGAGCCTAGAAATAAGGTCTCAGCTTTCTGGCGGAGAAGATAAGTGCCAATGCTAACTTTTCTGCGTGTGGGTAACGCGTCTCTGGGCCGGTAAACGTTTTGCTCACGTAGTAGAACGATCGTTGGATATCAGAGTCCTAACGTTCGAAGACGGAGTTGAGGGCTACCTTTGACACCGCTAGGTAAAGGTATAACTCCTCCCCATCCTTGAGTAACGTTAGCAACGATGGACTAGCCAGGTATCGCTTCAATTCGTCGAAAGCTATTTTGTACTCTACCGTCTACTAGAATCCATTTACATTTGTTCCCCTTAGTGCCTTAAATAAGGGTTGGTATTTATCCCCCCACTTAGCTAAGAAACGGGACAAGGCTGCCAGTCGTTCGATTAGCCGCTAGACATCCTTGACACTCCGCGGCAGAGCCATGTCCACAAGGGCCTTGATCTTCTTCGAGTTTGCCTCGATCTCTCGTTGGAAGATGATGAAACCCAAGAATTTTCCTGAGGATACTCCGAAGACACACTTAGCCGGATTCAGCTTCATTTGATGCGCACGAAATACTTCAAATGACTCAGCTAAATCGCGAATATGGTCGTTGGTGGTCCTACTTTTGACGAGCATGTCGTCGACGTACACCTCTATATTACGATCGATCTGCTTTTCGAACCTCTTATTCACAAACCGCTAGTAAGTGGCTCCCACGTTCTTCAAACCAAAGGGCATTACCTTATAATAATAGGTGCTTTGGTCCGTCATGAACGAGGTGTGTCCTCATCCTCTAGGCTCATCCGGATCTGGTTGTACCTCGAGTACACGTATATGGAACTCAACAGCTCATGTCCGGATGTAGAGTCCCTAACAAGTCGATCTTGGGCAAAAGAAAGTTGTCTTTTGGGCAAGCTTTGTTAACATCAGTGAAATCGACGCATATTCACCATTTTTCGTTTCTCTTCTTTACCAAGATAACGTTTGAGAGCCAATCTGGGTATTGGACTTCTTTGATGAAGTCGGCGTCCAACAACTTATTCACCTCTTTCCGGATGGCGATCAGTTTCTCCACTGAGTGGTTTCGCCGCTTTTACCTGATGGGTTTGCGGCCGGGATTGAGGCCCAACTTGTGGATCATTACACTGGCCGAAATCCCAAGCATGTCAGTGGGAGTCCACGCGAAGATGTCTGCGTTCTGTCGTAAGAACGTAATCAGCTCGTTGCGCAGTGTCTCGACGAGCGAGCTGCCGATATGTATGCACTTTTTCGGATCTTCCGGGTTTAGTGAGACCATATTGATTGCCTCACAAGACTACGCTTGCTGTAGAGTTGTTTCGTCTCGATAGTCGAGTTCTCCTGCCGAATTCATGCTACCACTTGGGGCGATCTAGGACATGTAACATGTCCGCCGAGTGACCTGACCGCCCAACACTTCGCCCATACCGTATACTGTTGGGAATTTTATCTTGAAACGTGGTATTGATGTAACAGTTCCGAACGCTATTAGGCATGGACGGCCTAGTATAGCATTATACACAGAGGGTAGATCAACTACCAAGAAGGTAAGTATACGACTCGCCGTTCTTGGATATGTGCCCAGGGTGACATCTAATTGGATCGTCCCTTAGATGGACATGGGCTCGTTGTCAAGGCCATATAGCGGCCCTTCAACAGGTTTTAACTGACTCTTTTTTAAACCGAGTTTAAAGAACACGTCAAGGTAAAGCAAATCGCGTGAGTTTCTATTATTAATAAATACTTGTTTCAATTGGCAGTCGACACTACCATTTGAAACGAGCACGGATATAGCAAGGGGTCAGCATGGGGGGAGATTACATGTTCTAAGTCATCATTACTAAAACTAATGATATTGTCTTCAGTGCGCTATTTCTTCCTCCCAGTTTGTTGTTCATTGTGGTCTGCCAGAGTCGTGGCCAGTCGAGTCGTGATATTGACCACTCCTACTGGGACCCTATTTCGTGGAGGAGAAGGCTCTGGTCCTTCTCCGCCTGTAGTGCCGAAACTCTGGCCAAGGTTCTTGACAAACTTGGCGAGGTGACCTCTACGGATCAGCTCTTCTATCTCCCGTTGGAGAGTCTTGCAATCTTCCGTGGAGTGTTCGGGAGATCGATAGAAATCACAGTACTTGGTCGGATTTCCTCTCTCTGCCTTCTTAAGTGGTTTCGGCTACTTAAGGAACTTCTCCCCATGGATCTGCATGAAGATGTTCAAACACGTGTCTGTTAAAGGTGTTGGGTTAGTCGGCCCATAGTCCTTACGATCTGGCGGTCCGGTCTTGTGATGCTTTCTGTGGGAGTGATTGCTGCCATTGTACATTCTCTTTCCTTCAATTGGAAAAGAGCGAGATTGTTCGGTCTGCTCGGGACGCTTAGCCTCGTTGGCCGCCTCAGTTGCTGTGTAGGCCCTGGTGATAGATTCCGCTTCCCGGAAGGTCTGTAGATTCTTATGCACCAACTGCCTAAAGAAGTCTTCGTATGTCATGGCAAAAGTTTCATCTTCTCCGTGAGCCTAGGGATCCATCTGGCCTCTACCACGAAGCGATTCAGGAATTTCTGCGGATTCTCCCTATACTTCTGCTTGATGTGAGATAGATGCCAAGGCTGCTTCTCTTCTCCACGGTTGGAGGCGTATTGTGCCAAGAAGAAATCAGTCAGCTCCCGGAAGCTTCGAATAGAACCTGAGGGGAGGTGATGGAACCAAATGTGAGCGTCCCCTTCAAAATAAGCGGGAAACAGCGACACATGGCTGCGTCTTTCAACCCTTGTAGACTCAGATGGGTACGGAAGTGATTGAGGTGATCCATGAGATCAGCGCTCCCATCATATGAATTAAGGGCTGACATTTTGAATTTTGCCGGCATTAGATGGTTCAATATCTCCGCTGCGAAAGAAAATCTGTCAAAATCAATCGTGTGTTCATCATCTTTGAGGACGCAGCTTTAGATCTTCTCCCATCTTGGATCTGTTCGAGCTGCGTTAGTCGATCTTTTGGAGTTGAGATATGTTATCAACTCCGTCCTTCCTCTGGTGTGGCCAGTAGCCGGCCGGCTACTACCACCAGTGGATCTAATGGCCGGGGAGGCCCCTTCTTGGACCCAGGGCCTTCCAAGAATATCGGGGGTTCCTTCGTTTCAGGCTTTCCTCTGGAGTCATGCTGCCTGAACGTTCCTCAGACCTTAGTCGGCTTTGGGCCTGTGAGGACTCAGGTGTGTGAATGTCAGCCGGCCTTCTGGATATCCTGACCGGTTTTTCTTCCTTTGGCCTCCTCTCTTGGAGGCCGGTGTAGGGGATGCTGTTGGCGGAGCCCCCTGCTATGCGTACTCCTGGCGGGAGTAGAGCATTTGGAGCATATTGTTGGTATACTTCTTGTACTCCACCAAATTTTAAAAGAAGGGTGCAGGCAACCCGTTGACCATCCCGTTGACCGTCCCGTTGACCAGGGTACCAGCAGCGTGGTCCTGGTCGGGCGAGGTCACATCTCTAGCGGGCTCGCTAGCTTGCGCCCTCGTGTTCACCATTTTAGTTGATGACACTAGCTTAGAAGGTGAAGCTGAGGAAAGTATCTGAGCAAAGTGGTTGGCATTTTGTAAGCGTTCCCACAGACAGCGCCAATGATACGTCATGGATTCAAATTTCGAACGGGTTTGGGTCAAATCAATCGTTGAATCCAGTTCAGTTCACTGAGTCTGGATCCTACACACAACTATAATAAACAGGAGGTCAGGTACCGATGAAATGTTGTCACATCGAAAACACTCCGATGAGTGTTGTCCCACCATTCAGTAAGTAGCCTTCGAAGAATAAGAAAGTTGGGGCAAAAAGAAAAAATAACAAGAAACGTAGAGAGTGTTTATGGCTGGGGTTTTTCTCTCGTCGTGAGAGGCTTTTGTGTCTCAAAAGGAGCGCTGGTTTCTGGCACTGTATTCATAAGGAATGTAGTGACAGAGAAGGTTGTTCACCGAAAGCGTGAGAGCTTTTTGGTAGAGAGAAAAAACTCGACGATGAAGGTGAATGCTAATATTAGGAGCATTTATGCCTGAGGTAAAAAGCGTGCTCTGGAGTGAGGTCTCCATGTGCTTTTATAGATAAAATGTTAGGCGACCTTCCTTAGGTAAGAAGGCTTGATTCCCACGCTTTGTTAGGATGGCTTCATTTCTTGGCGTGAAATTTTAATGGTGATAACGGCTCTTTAGGTGGATTACCTTCCTGCATTTTATAACTACTAGGATTTGCTACAAATAAGGGAGAGAATCTGGCGCTTTCATTGCGGAATGTGCGCTGAATTTGCTAGTGACCGTTACCATGGAGATTACTTTTTGAGAGAGCACGAAATCAGGGGAGAATACTGTTATTGGTCGTGGATCGAAGTGTGGGCCAAATTGAGCTTGGCCCACACGAGGCCTGCTCTTGTGGCCGGCCTACTACGACGCTTTCAGTCAACAGAAATGTTGACCGTTTCCTTGAACCAGTTGTCCGTCCTACTGCAAGACGTGATCAATCTCCCTGGCCTTTCGTCCGGTCAACAATTTGCGTTGTCCATCCAGGCACATATATTGGCCTTCATAGATTTGGACCGTCTCTCTTTCTTTGGCCAGCCCACTATGGGCATACCCATCACACTATAATAACTAATTG
>JAODPA010084567.1:0-25374 GCA_025585075.1 Nepenthes mirabilis
CATAACTTATTATTAAACCATATCTCAAAATATTTTTTTAACTATGATATCTGAATGCAATCAAACGAGAACGTGGCCCGGCCAGCAAAATAATGCAACCGCTGTCGCCATCTTGCGCGATTATCGAGACTCCATTAACCTGTATCCTTGATATCTTCTATCTTCTATATATACACACATTTGGGCAAGGTAGTTTCTACTTCAAATCGAGGGTTTATCATTGTAGCTAGAAGATAAGTGCATAGTTAACCAGGATGGAATTGAAGGAGGACATTGTTATCGTCGGAGCTGGTATAGCGGGCCTTGCTACTGCGTTAGGCCTTCACAGGTACCCCCATCTTCCTCTCTTACTGGAGTTTCTAAAGCTACAGATTCAAGTTCAATATTGTTTAACCCCGCTTCTGAAATGCTGTTGTAGATGTAGAAGTTTAAGTTCGCAGATTACATTTAATGTTATTTTAAATAAGTTTAAAGGAGCATTTAAAGACCATATAACCAAAGAGATTAACTCTGTATTTATGTAATCAATGTGGGTTTTGTTTGTCTGAGATGGGTATTGATTGTGTATATTGATGAGTTAGTATAAGTTTAGAATATGTATACGACACACCTCTGTTTGGAGTTCGAACTGGAAATTATTTGTTTTTGGGCTTCTCTGGAGTGTTTCTGATATATTTTTTTTGCCATATTTATAAACTTGATTGAAAGAATATGGCTTATTGTTAAAGAAGTAAAGCAATGAAATTCTCAATACCAATCAAACATCCTTAATTAATTTGGTAGACAGAGTATAACATCTATAGAAAAATTACGCTCAAACATCTTTGAAAAATTTCCTTAGTAAAACAAAACAATGTTGGGAATTACTTTCAATGGGAGAAGCACGATAAATGCAAAGAGAACTATTTGGGGGACACACATGCCACCCGACAAATACAAATGTGGAACTGACCTCCGGCTATAGTTAAATAAAGTCCTTGTGTCAGCAAAGCATCAAGAACAAATATGTAGAAACTATCCCTTTGTGCTCTTTCGGAGAGTAATAAATAGAGTTTTTAGCCAATTTTATGTATTCACATATCACCTTCTTGATGGAGATTTACAAGCACAAAAATAGAAAGTTCTTGGGGGGCTGCATGTCACCTTTGAGGTGCAATTCTTTTGCCTTACTCTGAGACCTGTTGTGTGTTGGAAATTCAACACCCGGATACACCGGATCCTGCACAACAGAATAAGGTCGAAACCCCAGTTAACCGTCAACCACCAAATTTGTTAGCATAAGAAACAAATAATGCACAATGATTTTTAACGTGGAAAATCCATCTCAACTAAGAAAAAAATTACGAGGTAAATTCTAAACAAATCTACTACAAATAGTGTCGGTTACAAAAACTCTCTCTGAAATCCCTTCACTCCGTACCTTAGTAAAAAATTATTAAATATAACTCTCTCTCAACACATCTGGCAACTCACAAGAAAAATACAATGAGAAAAAAGAGCAATCAAACAAAAATATGTTTCTAGAATCACCTCCAGAACAATATACTTGACATTGGTAAAGAATAGAATTCAAATCGAATCTTGATCGGATACCGAACCTCTTCCACTTCTTTCTTCTTCTCTCATCTCTTTATGTGCGGCGCCATTTGTGGTGAAAGATTTTAGAATCATAACCCTAAAAAGCATGAGCTGCATTTTATACAGCATACAGGCGCTCGAGCTCCCAGCGAGTATGGATTGAGCGCATCGGGCTCTGGATTCCGTACTCAAGTGCCTGTCGAGCGCGGAGCGAGTTTACCAAATCTAGAATCTGCGCCTCTTCACCATTAGAGCACGAGGCGAGTGCTCACAATCCTCCATTAATTTGGAGAGTTCAAGTGCCTTTCAAGTACCTGATTTGATATTACCTTCTGGCCCTTTGCCACGCGCGCAAACTCCGATCCTTGCACGAGTCTTGTATGAACCTCTAATGATTTTCTGTTTGTTAAACTACCCATAAGGGAGTGACCAAAAATTCCAACATTCTGGGTTTTTTTTTTCTTTGAAAAATTGCTTTAAGTTCTATTTTTTAACACTACACTTGGGCTGTTGGATCTAACGGTGTACATAGTAAAGCATGACATCTCATTAGTGAGGTGTAGCCTGCCTCCTTAATAGACAGGCCAAGACTGCTTTTCATCAACCAACTGCACCACCTCCCTTCCATGAAGAAAGTGGAGATAACCACTTTCAGATTATTGAAGGTTATCGATAGTTTTTTTCGTGGCTGCCACTTTGATTGAATTGATAGCAAGTATCTGTATGCCAGTTATCCAACGGTTGCTTTAAATAAAATATGATTTGGATATAATTTGAGAAATAGATGTAACATATGAGTCATCCTAAGTCTCCCTAGGAAGAGATAAGTAAGAAATGTATGCTAACAAACAAATGATTGGTTTATACAGGTTGGGGTTGAAAAGTTTAGTGCTGGAATCATCAACTTGTTTGAGAGTAACTGGGACTGCTTTCACAGCATGGACCAATGCTTGGCAGGCACTTGATGCACTTGGGATTGGCAATTCACTCCGTGGACAACACCTCCGGCTTCATGGGTGAGTAAGGGGCTAACTGTTCACCCAAGTGGATCCAATGTACTTTCAAGTGGGCCTTTAACATAGAATCTAACGTGTAGTACAGTCATTACGTAGTTACTATCCTCTCCATTTGAGTCAATAATGCTGAAAGATAAAATACTGCTATAAGTTATTCTTACACCTTTCATCTAATAGTTCAAACTTTTGGCATGAGTCCGTTTCTTAACTTGCTATAAGGAACTCTTTAACCAAGTCCTTTATCTTAAGCAAAAATAAAAAGCAAGTGTTGCATAGCTTGAAATGTTATAATTTCAATTTCGTTTATTATGTTTCAGATAGACTGTGGTGGAAACTGCTTAAACCATACGTTAAGCATACCATGTGTGACAGTATAAAAGCATTCTTAGGTTATCGCCTAATAGCTAAAGGTTTTGAGATGATTTGGTTCCTTAACAACAAACTTTAAAGATGCATGTGAATATATAATAGGTTATGTCCAAATAACAATAGAAAGGTGACTCTTTATTGGGTTATTGACTATTACATGAAGTAAGAATAGTATTGAAACACATGTATTAAGAAGTTATTTAAATAAGGTGTTAAGAATTACTACAGTAGTAGAAATTCATAATAATCCTTGTAAATGTTAATACAATTTTTGAACAGCGTGCTACCAAGAGGTGATAAAAGTCTGAATTTCAACATGAGGTTTGAAGTGGAATGAAATACATAAGATTATACTGTGGTGTTAAGAATTTACCTCTTTTTTTTTTCTTTTTTTTTTTTTTTTGAGATTGCACTGACCTATCTTCCATTCTATCTGATTGTAAGGCTTACCTATCTTTCGTCACATTTTCTCCTTCTTTTAGTAATCATAAATATTGGAATTGGTGCTATGAAAATTGACAACCAAATGCATAAAATTGCAGAATGGTTGCCACATCTACAACTCTGGGTGTTCAAATTGGACAAACAGCATATACAGCAAAGGGAACAACGTAAGTTTTAAGTTATTTTCTTATTTCTCTCTATTGCCAAATTTGATCTGATCTATTTGGGTGTTCAACTTTTTTAATTTTTTCATTAGGCCCTGTTTACTTCTTTTTTATAATTTATTATTATCTTATTGTAATATATGATGTGTTAATATCAGGACCTCAGGAGATCTATTTGTTCTTCAAAAAATATGAAAAATAAAAAGTGTTTATTTGCATTGAAATCATGAAAGTTGAAAGCATCGTGGAAATGTAATTAGTAAATGTGAGATTGTGAGATTTACTTTTATATAAGTGTGTATGGCACTCCCCATTTCCTTTTCCTTAAGAACCTTTGGTAAGCGACTGAACCAAAAACTTAGAAGCTCCTCATAAATTTTGAGTCACCATTGCAAAGTGTAATTTTGAGTCACCCTAGTAAAGATTTCTGAGTTTCACGGTGACAGTTAGCTTCTGATAATGCAGTGTAGGGCATGAAGTCCGGTGTTTAAAGAGGAAGGTTTTGTTAGAAACACTTGCAAATGAGCTACCAAGTGGGACCATAAGGTTATCCTCCAAGGTTGCTTCTATTGAAAAAGTAGGCTCATTAATGTTGTTGCGCCTTGCAGATGGTACCATTCTTAAAACCAAGGTATTTCTTTTATTGATCCTCATATGACTTCTACTGTTCACCTCATAAATGAGTATGTGCAATGGACTCCTATTACCAGCATGAATGCTAGGGATTTTATGATCTTCCATATAAGAGGAAGAGATGGGAAAAAAACTTTAGACTTTCCTATGTTGGATATGATATTTATGTTGCACTTTTGCGGTTCTTCTTGATGTTCAGTGACATAGTGTTGATTTAATCATGGGCTTCTTTACTTCTAGATAGGGAGTGGCCTACCTGAAAAATAGACAGTGGGTGGCATTATATATATATATATATATATGCTTCTGAGGTTCCTTTAGGCTCAGCCATGTCCTATACAAACTAAAAATCATTGTTGAAGTACACATTTTCCCCTATGCTTTTACCTGTGAAGGTTAGGATAGCCGGGTCAGGCTAATCTTGGGATCCAAAAATATATGCCCAAGTTTTGATCAAGTATACATTAGAGCCTGTCCACTTACGGAGGCTGATGATTTGACAAACATGAAACATTCTCTCAGTTCATTAAAAACAAATCTTCCCTCTATATCCTATTATAAATTGTCTCTCCTTTTCCTTGTTTGGCATCCTAAAATGTGATAAATGGGATAATTCTTTGGACAAAAGGAATAAAGACTAGTATTTTACAATTCATGTGTTCTCTGAGTGATGTGATATCCTGCCCCACATGGAAAAGTGAGAATATTGAGTTTAGTTATCGGGCTTACGGCTTAAAACTTGGCAGAATTGCTTGCCTTTTTGGTCATGAGTTGGTTCAAAGGCCTCAAAAAGCTTTCTTGCAAGGTGGTCTGAGCATTGGTCTTTAGTCTTAGCCATCATAAGTTTTTGAGTAAGAGTAGATGTGGTGTGGTGTTGCTGATTCGAGAGCAGTTGTCCTTTCTTTTCCCTGTAGTAGAAGCAGTAGATGACTTTGCTAGGAGTTTCAGGCTTAACTCTAAGAACTTGACAGTAGGATATCAGAGTATGTGGTCAGAACGACTTTTTATATCTTACAATGTTGTTACTGTATTATAAAGGTGTTGATTGGGTGTGATGGAGTGAACTCAGTGGTGGCGAGATGGCTGGGGTTCAAGAAACCATCATTTGATGGGAGATCAGCTATCCGGGGCTATGCTGTCTTCAAGGAAAGCCATGGGTTCGAGCCAAAAGTTATGCTGTTCAATGGAGAAGGCAAGAGATGTGGAATTGTTCCCTGTGATGATACTAGTCTTTACTGGTTTTTCAGTTCATCTTCATCCTACATAGGTACACAACTATTCTTCATCTTCCTTCGGAAAATGAACATCTTCATGAAGAGTTGATTAGTTCATCAATTTGTCCTGTGGAATGAGAATTAAAGTCCTGGTTTACAATGACCAGTCTTAATTAAAATTCAATTGTTCAGATTGGGCACAATAACTAGATATATGCACCTTGACTTTTTGTTTATAGGAGAGGTGTCACCGTGCAAATCCCATGATCACTAATGGCACCACCATCACCACAGCGGTCATTGCCACCACCACCACCACCACCGTCACACATCCACTGTTCAATTTATGCAGAATTTGTTTTTACTCTCATTTGACAAAATTTGGCAAATCTCTAAGTCCAAGCTCAATTATACCGTCTAGATAAGTAATAGTGTTGAATGTATTGAACACATTTTGATGTTGTTTTTTGTCTTGTCGAAACAGATAAAGAAATAGAGGGAAACCCAGCCAAGATGAAGCAATTTGTGCTAAGTAACCTCGAAAAAGTGCCTGATAAAATAAAAAATGTCATTGAAATTTGGCAAATCTCTAAGTCCAAGCTCAATTATACCGTCTAGATAAGTAATAGTGTTGAATGTATCAAACACATTTTGATATTGTTTTCTGTCTTGTTGAAACAGATAAAGAAATAGAGGGAAACCCAGCCAAGATGAAGCAATTTGTGCTGAGTAACC
Source organism: Nepenthes mirabilis (assembly GCA_025585075.1). Classification (NCBI taxonomy): domain Eukaryota; kingdom Viridiplantae; phylum Streptophyta; class Magnoliopsida; order Caryophyllales; family Nepenthaceae; genus Nepenthes; species Nepenthes mirabilis. Next base: position 6,154 of record JAODPA010084567.1, read on the forward strand.
TTGAAAAAGTGCCTGATAAAATAAAAAATGTCATTGAAATAACCAAAGTGGATGATATAATATGTTCTCAACTGAGACTTAGATCTCCATGGGAGATACTCTTGGGAGACATAAGCAAAGACAACGTCTGCGTAGCCGGTGATGCATTCCACCCCATGACGCCAGACCTTGGCCAAGGAGCCTGCTCGGCATTAGAAGATGGGATTGTTCTGGCCAGATGTCTTGCCGAAGCTCTTACAAAGAAATCAACTGGACAAGAATACTCGAAAGAGGAGGAATGTGAGAGAATCAAGATTAGCTTGAAGAAGTATGCTAAAGAGAGGCGGTGGAGGGGATTCGATCTTGTTACCACCGCATATTTGTTGGGTGCCATACTGCAAAGCAATGACAAGATGACTGCCTTCTTGAGAAATAAAGTGGTGACTCCATTTTTGGGTGACTTGCTCTTGAAGAAGGCTAGTTTTAACTGTGGACAACTTGCACCAATGTGATGGTTGATATGTATATATATCTTATGCTTAATTATGTGTTAAGTTATATATATATATATTAGTTTCTTCTTCAAGCCTGCACTATCATGTTAAAACAGTTGTGTAGAGGACTATTATGTTAACACAATTGTGGATAATTTCACCAGGTTGAAGAAAATATTGAATACCTGTCCGTGTGATTTTGCATGCGTCAATTTTAAACGCTGGCCGAAATTTACTTAGCAATTGTCTGTACAATTGCTATCAAAATCATATCCAAGCGACCATTTTGAGATTTTATTATAATACTTTTAAATAATAGGTTCTCTATTTTTTTAATTACTAAAATTATTTTAAAAGTAATATATAATAGAGATTGAGATAATAAATATTAAAAAGAAATCAGAAATCAATATCGAAATGTGGCGCAATCAGAGGCCGACCACCCTTCTCTGCCGACCGCTCTTAGAAGTCAGAACTGAGAGCAAGAAACTACGCCGCCTGTTGTCGTTTTTAGTTCGCAGCTGTTGCAATTCCTCCCATGGTGCTCTCTCTTCCCATCTGTCTCTAATTATATATTGATAGAAATTGTTAAATAATTTCCATTTTAAATTTGCAAGTAATATTTCATTTTTTTCTTACTTCCTCTTGATGCGTACCTGGATCCGACTTCGAACAGATTCGGATTCTTCTGGATGATTTGAACAGGCTCCGTTCATTGAGTGCGAATCCTGCACACCACTAAAACGAACAAGAGGTCAGCGTTAACGGCGGGATGTAATCCCACCGAAAACACTCCAACACTCAAGTCAGTAAAACAGCCTTCAATGGAAGGAACTGAAAAATAGAGAGAGTAATGGGAGAGGGGAAGAGAGTGCTTTGTTCCAGATGTCAGAGAGATGCAGGGCTTTCTCGTATCTGGATGGTGGGAAGGCAGAGAACGGCCGTCAAGACTCGTTCGTTGCCTTGGAGTTTGATTGTGTTTGAGAGTTTGGCTGCCGGGAGCCCAAGATTGATCCCCAGAACACTTAGAGTTTTCTGTGTTAATGCAGACGTCAAAGAGCGTGTCAGAAAGCTTTTTTTTTCTCCTCCCCTGGATGGTGAATCCAGGGCCTCTTTTATGGCAAAGATGGCGATCCTCCTCCTTTGGAAGGAGCGATCGTCCCTATGATTTGCTGCTGGCCTTCCTTTTGGAGGCTGATGCTTGTTGCCCAATTGTGGAGGATTGTTTCCTTCTGAGGCGGCCAATCACTTTCCAAGTCAGTTTCTTTCCTTCCCAGCATGTTACCGTTGGGGTTCCTTGGCTGGCAAGGAGTTGGGAAGATCTGGCGCCTTCCTTATTTGAAGGGCGCCAATCTTGCTGATATTCCTTTTGAGATCGTGGAATATCCTTGGAGGGTCGTGGTTGGCCTTTTTATGATTGGTGGGCCTAAACGGGTCAGGCCCGTTACTGTAGAAAGGCGTTATTTGGGCCCAATGTATAGGGAGCGGACGGTCAACGTCTGAGTTGACCGTCAGTGGTGTTGGCCGCCTTCGTGGAGAATGAAGGGAGAGCGGCGGGCGATCAACTGATGGGCCGTGGGCCATAACAGAATAGGCCCATCACCGTTGCAAAGCCTCTAAAGGCCCAATAAAACTGTTCAACGCTGAGTTGCCCGTTTGTGAGTAAGTTGGCCGCCAGGACGGTCAACGACAACGTTGACTGTCTTCGGGCCTTTCTATTTCTGGGCCCATCTTCTTATTGGACCGTTAGAAATGTTGACTGCCCTTCTTGTGCTTCCGTTGACCATCCTTTGGGCCAGCCCATTTTTGGTGTAGCCATCACCTCTAATGCCAGAATTGATGGATGTTTTTGTTTTTTCGATTTATGTAATGCATTGAATCGCAGGAGAACCCATTTTTATAGCACTTTTCATAGTGACTTTTATGGCGTGTTGATTTCTATTGAATCAATGCATGTGTTAGATTTATATATAATGGGGAATAAACAGAGGCCTGATTTCTAATGTCCACTTTGACCAATCTTGTGCTCGAGATCCTCCAGAGCATTCATCAAGCGCACAACTACTGCACATCTACCGCTCAAGCCCCTGTCGTGCAACCATCAGAGCCAATTTTGGTATCAGCAGAAAACGATAATATGTATTTATGTATGCACAATGGGACATGAGACTTGGGTGAGAGTAGCTCACGCCAACTGTAGTTTCCATTGGATTAGTTTTTCATATGTATGTTTGCTTATATTTTGGGGTGTTTTTGCTTTTCATATGCAGCTGAGACTGTTGAAGCTTAATTTCTATTACTTCTTCTTTGTCAGATCAAAAATGATAGGCCAAAAACAGCACATATCAAGATAGACCAGGTCTTCAAGGCTCGTTACCATTTGGGGTGATCATGTGATCTTATTTCTGATTAACAAGCTCGAAGCAGCATGCAAAAGAGAAGACAGTTAGGAAGATTTTTCTGTGTATATGTGATGTCACTAGTTTTCTGATGTAGTATTTGATTAAATGGAGGGGAGGAGGGGGCCTACATTGCACTGATGTGGCACAGGACCTATGCTGTAAAATTACCGCCATCCGAAAAAATCAAACAGCCGTTCATTTTTTTTCGTTTGAAAATTAAAAGAATAAAAACTGAGCGGCCGAGCAGCAGTTCAGTTATATCCGAACGGCCGCAATTTTGCGACATAGGGTCTGTGACGCGTCAGTGAGGCGCAGGCCCCCTGGCTCTTTGATTAAATAGGTAAGTGTAGCAATTGGGGATAGTGATATATGATTATCCCTACATCATCAATTTATAATTACTTGTGGCATGGGAAATGAGTTTAAACTAAAAAAGGGTAACACACTTAGATGTGTTAAATAGGTCAAGCCGTTAGTACGGCGCATTATGGTTATGTTAAACATGGGCCGGCACGGTGGGTGCTGGGCCATGGTAGACGTCAGGCGGAATGGTCATGCGATCATTGCCCCCAATTTTTATTTTCTATGTTTCGGTCTCCCTGCTTTCTCCGTCCCTCTCCCACTCAATTCTTTTATTTTTTTCACAAATAAAAAGACCAAACATAAGTATATTAATAACTAAATAAAAATTTAATTACCCTAAAATTTAATAATTAAATAACAATTTTAAAAGGTATTCAAATGAGAAACTAAATGGAATATTAATACCCTAAAATCCCTCCATTTTGGGTACTCATGTAGTCACCGGCTAATATTTAATAGCATGCTAGTTTTGAGCAATCAACCGGATTCTCTGAAATTCTGATGCAACTATTTTTTTACGTGCCTGATGAGCTAAACCAAGTGCAAAGTCCTGCAATTTGCTAGTTGGCATTCTTGGTTTATGAATAATACAATAAGGTCTCATGCCTACAAAATGGGTATTCATTCAAATGTGTTCATGTTCCAAGTCTCTAAAATAATCCCACTTGGATTCAAAACAAAATCTCACTTTGGGAAGAAATGCACAGAATCCTTCAAAAGGAAAACAGGCTTTCAGGAACGACAGTAGACCGCAATGTTGTTGAACAAGCCCGCCGACATATCTCTAATCCTCTTCATTCTGGCTCTCATCCTTCACAAGCTTTATCATGTCATCGATTCGAAGGATTGTAATCGCTGCTTCAGTAGCAAACTATAGAAACCACAAACCCAAAGTTACACATGCCATTAAGCTGTCAAAGAGCCACGTAATATTTATCATCTTTCCAATATTGTCAATGCTGAACTTTTTACCTGTATTATCTTCACTTTGCTCATTGCTGGCTCAATCACTCCAGCTTCTAAATTGTTGCATACAGTTCCCTTGTAGAGATCCAAACCCATGCTACAACAAATTTGGCAGAGATCAACCAAAACCCATTTTGAATAATTGCTTATAAATTATATACATAATATTTAGATATAAACAAGTTTGGCTTCTATATATAAAAACCTATTTTTAAAGTACATAGGAAATCAGGGACCATCCCCGCCTCACTATCTATACAGGGTGGGTCACTTCGGACCAGATTGGGTACCTTGATAGATGCTTTTTATCTGCCTTAGTCTGTGCAGTGTGGTGATAGGCCCGTAACTTGGCAACTAGCTCGGTTGCATCCTTGGCAGCATTAACAGCAAGTACCTACACAAACAATGTGGTATCAGTGACATTGTTTTAAGTATTTTGAATTTTTAGGGGCCTTTGAGGTTCCACAATGACAAAACACCTTTGGGATAATCAACAATGACTCTGCGAATTCTGCAATTGCCAACTGCTCTCTTGATCCTAAAGTTGTAGCAAGATATTCCAAATATACAGATAAGGCAGCTTCAACTGCACCCCCACCTGCTACCACCTGTAAGACAACATGCAGATAAAAAGAGGATGATGATTTATTACATTTAAATAAATCATCATAAAGAATAAATCTGTTTTTCCTCATCTCTCACAAGCCTACAAAAAGATTCCTTTTCATTTGAAATCGCAAACAAATCAATGCAAAAATGAGCTTCAGGAACCAATTCAGAGGTTAATGATCAGGACTTTGCCACAAGTGGATCAAAGGCCTGTATGGAATTATGAAACAAACCATGGATGAAAATATCAATATTGGACATAAGCATATTGATATCGGATATATTGTACAATAAATATCGGTATTAAATATAATAGAGAAAACATTTTTAAAAATTGTAAACTAGTACGGTAGTCTTGGCAAACATTTTAAATAACAACCGATATATAACATCTCATGATATTGTCGCGGTATCAATAAATATTAGTATGGGAGCCAATACCGATATATACAGCCAATATTTTCTATCTATGGAACAAACAAACAGATGCCTGGAGGTCAAATGATCTAGAAGGTTCTGTTCCTTTAACTTCTGCTGCCTAATTTACAGAGGATAGCATCCCCAGCGCAGTCCTAGTTGCTACACCAATCTAGAAAGGTTGCATTGCTCACAGGCTTATTTACTACAACAAATCATAAGTGCTCCATTGTTATTAGTACATGTTTCCAACCTTCAAAACTTGACTTCAGGCAGGAACCAACATTGTTTACTATATAAAAACATAAAAAAGAATTGTCAACTTATGAAACATTATCACACTATAAAAAAGAAGCATTGGAAGCCTAGATTTTGTATTTGTTAGGTGGTGAAAGAGGGCAATTGCAGTGTGATCTAGGAATCTTTTGTTCAGGTTGAGATGCAAAAATGAAACTGCAAATAGATTGGCTATCAATTTCATGCTCAAAATGCATCCGGTAAGGGCGTCAAACCAGCATGTCACTCCAGCAAGGTGATGCGGATATTTTTGATAACTATTAAGGAAATAGCTATACAAAGCTGTGGATTTAGGGATTCAGCCTTGATATGTTCAGGATATATTTAGAATTTCATAGATTTACAGATATTTTGCAGAATTTGTGATTGTCTCTCAGCTTCCTACTTTATATTAGTTTTTAATTAGTCAGATTCTAGATCTATATGATCACTTCTATATTCAGTTCTTGAACAGCCATTTTTTTATGAGAAAAAATAGACTCTCATTGATCTATCATCTAGCAGGAAGGGTCAAAACAAACTTCAAATCTATGACCCCACTTTCTAACACCGCGGATCAATTAAGACCAGGATTCACATTGTAGAAATTTAACTCGTAACCACGTCCCCAAGGTCCTACTAACCATGATTATCACGTACCAATAATTTTCAAATGGACAATTATTGAATGTACTAGTTCTATTTATTGTGTAATTGTTTCCCTAATTTTTCCCTTCTATGCTCTCCCCTCTTGTCTGAATTCCTATTTTATCGTCTCCTCTTTTCCTCCCTCCCACTCTTTCCTGAATCTTTTCTACCCACATCAAAAGATCAGCATGCACCAAAAAGGCAGACCATATTTAAACCGGGACAAGCAGCGGTCTATTGTCAATGGGCCAATTGAAAAGTGAAAACAAACACATCCCAGCAATGATGTTAGGTTCTGATGTTAGGTTCAGAGATTCACCGTATTTGATTCAAGGGTCCTCTTGACAATGGACAAGGCATCATGCAAGGCCCTTTCCATCTCATCAAGCATGAAGTCGTTTGCACCTCTTAGAATTATAGAGACCTGAGAAAATACATGCCAAAATGTTAGGTGGTGATAATTTAACAAGCAGAAATTGTTAGGCGCAGATACTTTAGCATATGTTAGAAGCCAATAATTCACAAGTCCAAAAGTCTCAACCATTCAAATTATACTATCACTTACAGCACTGGTAGTCTTGGTGCCTTTTATCATAATGACATCATCATCAGCAACGTGCTCCTCAACAACTTCATCTGCATGTCCAAGAAAGGATGAATCATATGTTTCTTCCCCTTCCATATCAGCAAAGGTAGACACCTGCACATTATTGGTAGGTTAAAGCATGGTGAATTAGGAAGCTTAGTTGGATAAAAAGTGACAATAACAGGAGATGGGTGTCAGATACAATCGTTTTGGCTAATCTCCACAACTAAATTTTTTTAATGCACTTCCCAGCAGACCAATAATAGAACAACTGGAGTGAGGAATATGATATAACATATTAAACAGATACCTGGTCGTTCCAAAATCAGGCTGAATGCTTAGCCCACATTATTATTAAGGAATATGCCTACAGACAAGTTAAGCAGTTTCTAGAAAAATCTTTGCAGGAAGAAGTCACTTCACGCTGACTTAGATACTTCAACATCACTACCCAAGGCTTCCAACAATGCTCAAATTGGACCTTCTAATTATACTAACCATGGTCACACAAACAATAAATAGGAGTCACAAAGTAAGGGTAGAGTCAACATTGTGAAACCTAGTGATCACGGGTTCAGGCCATGAAAATGGCTTCTTGCACAATACAAGGTAAGATCTCATACAATAGACTCAAAGAAATCCGACACCTATCCGAACCCCACGCATAATGATAACTTTGTACACTAGGCTGCTCTTTACGGTCACAAGAGCGATGTGGAATCTCACAACCTGTTGACATTATCTTGTAGTCATTTTAAGATTGAGGAAGGACATTGCTTATAAGGTTACACACCAATTTTTGAAGTACCAATGCATAAAGAAGAAATTCTAGATATCAACTCCCAATAGTCGCACAACACATCATATGCCTAGACGGAAGTTTCCTGTAGTCACAGAGTGCAAGTAATAAGAATAAGATGCCACCATAATGATAGTCATGGAAATGAAAAGTGAAAGATTATGCCACTTTTCAAGTGTGAGATAATTCTAACCTCGCCAAAAAGGTGACCAGCATATTAGTTCAAGCTGTTTCTACACCAAATAACAAAGCCATTAAGGAGAGGAAGGCAGGGAATAAATGAATCCTAGGCTAATGAAGTGGGGATATGAAGATCAACTGCAGTGCTAAGTTGACACACTCCAAAATCTAACTAATCTCGATGCACTGCAAATAGGGAAATGATCAGACTAAAATCATCAATCTGGTCAGTCTCAATAGAGATATTAATTAAACAGAGTCCATGCCATTAAACAACAGGGATCTGCTATATCAATGCGACACAGAAAGATGAAACATTGAGCGTACCATGAGAAGATTGCAATTGTCTACGAACAAAAGATCCTGTGAATCTGTCATTACAGAATACTCAGCAATAAAATTCTCTCATGATTCATTGCCCCTATCCTTAGAAAAAGAAGCAATCCCCATTCAATAAGTAAACAAACATGACGCTCATGCCAAACAGCCTAATTGAATTTGTGGCTCTATTGCTGGACCATAAACAGTCAAATCGGGAATTGCTTCAATAATTGGTTCAAATTTCCATAGGGATGCAACAAGTGCCAAACCAAAGTTATCAAAACAAAACAATCAAACAAAGGACCACATCAATAGGTTGGTGGTTCAACGATGGGTTAGGCGGTCAAACTGCATATAACTAGACCAATTAAACTTACATTTTTCCACAGTGAATAGGAAGTTTATCTGGTAATGTTTTTTGTTTTGTTAAATAATATTTGTTTTGTTTTGAGCTTGTTTTCAAATTTTTCAAAAAAAGACATGTTTTAAAAACATTTTCAATTTGATGAACTTGTTAAGTTTTGAACAGCTTGTATGCTCAATCAACATAAAGTTAGCTGAACAAGACAAATTTTAAACGTGCTGTTACACAAGAAATTGTGGGAACCACAAAATGCATAGTTGTTTGTTCTGAGAAAATCTGAAGTCATATAGTCATCCCACAATCATAATCAGATAGTTCCTTAGTTTTACATAGTTTCTGTTTGTTCTAAAGGGAAACCTGTGCAAATCTAGCTCAACTAAATATAATAAAAGATCTGCAAAATGTTCACAGTTCCTGTATTTTTCTGTCCTTGGTAACAAACCAACAAAATTTTAGATAAACTTATCATATAAGCTTGCACATTTTTAACATTAAATGGAAGAAAAGAAACACAATGTTCACGCTATTGTTGCCACTCTTATATAGCATTCACCAAAATGCATTAAAAACAAAATGAGACAGAAAATTTTAGTTGAAGTTACATCAATATCACATTCTTTAACGAAATGACACACAGCAATCACAGGCTACCCCAATCCTCCTACATATATGAATAGAAATATAAAAGACTCTATAAATTTATGTGCGTACGTTGATAAAGTACATTACATGTATTATAGGTCAGTAGAGTGTTCTCACTATCTAATCACTCAAAGCAGTTAAAGCACCTCAAAACAGCAACAGTCTTTGTTCTGAAAAAAATATAGACCGGAATAGGTAAGCAGTAGTGAGGAGCCTAGTCATGAATCCACCCATGTGTTCATGGTTCCAGTCTCCCCAAACACAGCTTTACTTTTTGAAGTGGCAGAATACCTCACCCACCCCTCACCGGCTTGCAGGCTGGTTCGCTTGTTTTCCCACAAATCGGCCCATTCAACCTAATTCTAACCAGATTAAATGCAAAAATACTGCATATTAAAAAAATGAAGCTAATAGTGTCTTTGTCGTCATAACTAAAATGATAATCAACGGAACATCTTGGAGCTTCATCAACAAGCAATGCCTTTAAGACACCAAAATGAGAAACAGAAGATCATTAAGGAAATGAGACACAAGATAGTATAGATCATTCCCTGTTACTAGCAACATTCCCCTCCCCCATCTCTTTTATCTACTCGCCTCCCCTCTTGAGAGCTATTATGATCATTACGATAAACAGATTCAAAGTAGTGAAGCTCGATAACTTCTAATTTTTCTTATCNAGAAAATCCAAAAGGGTAAAAGAAGAAACCCTTACTTTATGTACAAATAAAAAATAGCAGGGAACCTAACAGATGAATATTGGAAATAACACATACCTGTGTTGCACCCGTGGCTTTTGCAACATGGCGCATATCCTCTTTCCTAACACGCCTGATGGCAATTGCACCAACCTCCACAAAGTACTGAACAAAAATTTGGACAGATAAATAAATCATCTCATTTTTTGGATAAGCAAAAATAATATGATTGTTTCAATCAGGGCCAACGGCCACCACCAGTATACATCAAGACTACATGCATCATAGTTTAGAATTTCTAAGAACTCCAAGAGAACTGATCTGAAACAAAACAAAAAAATAAATAAATAAACACTCTTCATCCATAAAATAAAAGAAGCAACCAGCCAAAAACATAGAAGTTTGTTGGAACCAGTTCAAGGTTTTTTTTCCAAACAAGCTAACACAACTGACACAGGCACTGCTGTAAATAAATAGCTTAAATTAGACAGCTAAGACCGTAAGATCTAACTGGCTTGGGCACAGAACAGGTCCATTCAGGTGCAGGTGCATATCCTGGTGTCTGACTTGCCTCTGCTTGCCATTTAAGAGACATGAATAGGTAAATGGTAAAAACACTCAGACAACAATGCAGTGACACATTATGTATGGCTCCTCTCCAAAATATTGGTTTCCACAATTAGGCAGGCTTGTGCATAATTCTCAAGATAACCAAGATTCCCTAGGTACTATAGTTTTTTTTGGGGGCAGAGGGGGTATTTTGTCAAGATTCCTACGACATAGGGCATTTGTTAATCCCTCGATCCCATCTCAAATTATATGTGCCATTAGAGAATAACGCATTATGAAAGTATATGCACACATCAGCCAGATCCTGAAATATAGTTTCTACAATTACCTTGATTCAACATTCAACAGAGACAATCTGATTCCCCCACCTACTGTAGTCATTAAATAAGTAATTTATTGTTTTAGATTGGGGCAATTAATCATGATCTAGTCTTCCCCCTTTCCTTGATTTGCAGTCATTGGACATAATCTCATGTTTTTACTCTCCAAGGGAAGGATAAAATGGTTCTTTAAGTAACATGATCACGAAAAAGGGTAACTCTAGGAACATTGTTAAGGCTTATCAATTGTAACCTGAAGGTGCAAGTTCAGATGACACAATATGAAAAAAAATAAAGCCATGCACATTTAAACTGCTTAGACCCCCACAGCACTCATATTTCATATCTAGGCAGGAATTCAACATGTAACGGGACACAAATAAGAAGCCAACCACCAAAATGAAAGACGGAACAGCTAATTTATGTCAGTGTGATAACTAAGGATTGTACTACACTGACTAGGTACTTGATTTCATTTTTTTTCAACCAAATCTACTTATGTACATGCTTTACTATTTCCAATAAGAAAGAAAAATGCATTCTAATGTGACATCAAGAGGATGTCACCTAAGTACAAAAACAACATTATACCCCACACATATGGTACCCCGGACGAATAACAAATAAGAAGGAAACAAAAGACCAACAAATTCCCAAAGATCACCAACAAGATTTAACAGTAATTGCTGCTAAAAAGGAAAACATACACCCACCATCAACCCTTCCCATATTTGAAATTCCAGTCAAGCCTTGCAAGCTTCCTATTTTTCATTCAACTTTTCACAACCTTGGAACTGCAAATGCTTCCTAATTCATCATCTTGAAATTCATTGCATTCTCCTCGCTACCTGAGAGAGTATGACCTAGAATTTACTGAAACCCCACATTTCACATCGAATTTCATCAACCTTCATGGGAACCACAAGAAAATCACTCCCCCGTCAATCAAGAATCCTATTCTATTTACCAGATAGAAAAAAATTCCTAGCCAGATTGCTATAGTAAACACAAGCTGGTATTCAGAATCAAATTTCCTCCTTCAACCTGAGCCACTGCAGATTCTCAAGCAGCCAGATTACTCAAAGAAGAGGCCAGAGGAGCAACATCATCCAGTGGGCCTTCATAAGTACACTCAAAAGCGAATTGCATACCTTCTATTAAAAGACCCTCATTACATTCATAACCTTAAACACCCTAGGATCTGGCACTCCAAACCAGAAGCAACACTAAATTGGACTCTTGAATTCACCATCTTGTTTCACTAAAAGTTTCATTGATTAGATTTTCCAGAAACTGTATCTTTCATTAATCCAACATCAAAGCTTCAGCTAGCATGTCATGCCACAGCTACTGGTGCCCACCACAGCCTGTCTGCAAATTTTTCCATGCTAAAACATTAGCAACACTCACTACAAATGCTTTCATTACATCAAAAACATCATTAAAACAATATGCGTTTAACAGACTGCACTGATCATGCAACCCAGCACAAAGCACACAATAACAATCACTTGAACAAAAGAGCAGCACATGATGACAGAAATAAACATGGCAGTTTATGACTCTGCAGCACAACTATATGGAATTTTAGGAAAGCATTTCAAAAGAAACTTGCCTTGAGTGCCATATCATCAATCCCTTTTGTCGTAAGAATGACATTAGCACCCGCTTTTAGAAGCTTTTCAATACGCTCTTTGGTCATATCTGCTTCTCTGCAAACACACCACCAAAGTCACAACATGATATAGGATACAGTCAATGGGACCACCTCCACTGTAGAAGGGTATTCCAACTGCAAACCCCCACCCCACCAAGAAAAAAAGGGAGAAAAGAAAAACAAAGAGAAGGTTAACAAGACAGAAGGCGAAACACAGAAAACACTATCCCATAATATTAGAGACTTCTGCACTGAGAAAGGGTAGCTTATGTGTACCCATAGAACCAATTATCTGACTCCCAATGTATAGTGCATGCTCACTTCAGGAACTTGTTACCATCAATTAATTAAAACAGCTTATGAAGCAAAACATACGTATAGTGCATAGAACCAATCATCTGACTCCCAAGGCTAAACATATGTATAGTGCATGCTTACTCCAGGAACTTGTTACCATCAATTAATTAAAATGGCTTATGAAGCAAAACAAAACATCACCTTTGACGTATCTTCTCCAGTTCTCTGGGATCACTAACTAAAACCTGGACTCCCATCTGCATTTTCGTCTTTTGGAGATTGAAGTCAAGGCAGGCAATTCTCGCTGGAGCTACTCTAGTGGGCATCCCCTGTGCAGCACGGCCAGTATTTAGAGCATAACCCTTCAAGAGATAGCTATCTCTTGCACTTTTTCCATGAGCTTTAAGGATGTTGATGCCCTGGAACATGAAAGCCAGCAATGAGTGGATCAAAGGTGTAACTTATAGACCAAATCATGCACGAGAATGCCCCGAACAAAATAATCCAAACAAGAGATGAAAATGAATAATAAAACAAACCTTGATTGGGTACTTAATTTCCCCACGAGCGTTTGTCATCTTTACTGCCTGAACTGCTTCAACAGCCTATCCAAAGTTTTAAACAGTCTATAAGGAAACCAATAGATTATGAGAGGAAATCAAAGGAATAAACTTAACTATTAGAAATCATATTAAAATAGGAATTCATTCGTGCATGACTGAAACCAAATTAAAATGAAAAAGATGTTACTCCAATGATAGGTCACATTCTTAAACTGATAGAATTGTGTTACCCAAAGTTTTATGTAATGGAAGAGGATAGTGGAAAAGACTTTAAATTATTTACAGAAACCAAGCATAGCATCCAAAAATATCAAATACTTTAAATAACAGAGAGAGAAGCTCTAAACTTTAGTTAAGGAATCTTTTTGGACCCAAAAGCAGCCTATAGGACAGGGTCGTAAACTAAAATTCAAAAGCCTGAACTTTGTAATTATACATCCTAAAATTCAATTTGATCATGTTTAATCTTATAAAAGTAGCAGCAATAACACGTATGAAATACGATGCACATGGCAGGTAGCCAACTTATATATGATTATATTTAAAGGACACCAAGAAACTGAAGATATCATGCTTCATAGCTCACAAAATGTAAGTATCATACATCACCAGCTCACAAAATTGCAGTTTCTTGTCACTGTTCATTAATTGACGCATTCAAGCACCTCAACAAGAAAGGCCATTTACAAGTTCAATACCACAAATTAACCTCATAGCTAATTTGTTCAACGGTTAACACACAACATAATAACTCTTGTATCTGAAACAAAATCATCTCATTCACTGATCTGCGTACCAAATTCGAGAAGAAGTCACTGTCAGCAGCTATCAACTTCGAGGACATGCTTGTCTTGGCACAATTCACAAGGGAATCTTTTCCAAGCTTTTCAACCTAGAAAAACACAGCAAAATAGTGCAGTTGTGATTAACATGTCAAATGTCATCCAATAGACAATAGTGAGCAATCCTCACATGAAGGGCAAAGCCAGCATACTCAGATGATCTAGAAATCTTCCTAGCTCAAAAGTACTAGCAAATTCATCAAACAAGGACTTCCGCTTGCCACCTCAACACATCATACTAATCAGTAAAAAGACTGGCCAACAGGATACAATTTGGGCATTTTGGTTCATGAAACCAGTTTGAAGAAATGGTCAAAACAATTTATGAGGCTAAACTCAACATGCCACAATTTGGAACCAGGTAACTACGAAAAATGAGGATTTAAAAGGTGGGTAGGTCCATTCTCACTACAAAGGGTAGCATATTACAGAGTAAATACAAACATAAAAGATTCAATACCCCCATTGTGTCAGCTGCATGAATCACATATACATATATATCAATCCTGTAATGAACAAGAGAAATATTACCTTCACTGACAACTTCTCATCCACATATTTGCATGCTTCCCGCATAGCAAGCTGTAGAAGTGATCATATCATAAGCATAAAGACTAAGAAGCAAAGCAATACAAGATAACAGAAATATATGAATGAAAACGGTAGCAGAAAGAACATAATCAAGCATGAAAACCCACTCTGTATCCACTGATTATAGACGTTGGATGAATCTTATTTCTCACCAAATCATTAGCTCTCTGCACTAACAAATGACCTTGTCATGGATTGTGAAACCTCCATAGTAATATCAATGATACTACATAAAACAAATAACTTTGAGAATGGACACAATAATAGTCACAATCTGGATTAACCTTCAGCAGCTCTGCAGCTACAATAACCACTGAAGTTGTCCCATCTCCAACTTCTTTGTCTTGGAGTTCAGCCAACTCCACGAGCACCTGAATACAACAGACAAATAAAAAATGTAGAAAAATATCTTAACATTTGAACTACTGGTAGCGATATATAGAGCAAAGTAGATAAAAAACAGCATCTCCACCTTAGCAGCTGGATGCTCAACTTCCAGCATCTTAAGTATAGTAGCACCATCATTAGTAATTGTTACATCACCGATATCATCCACCAACATCTGGGCAATTATATACATGTTAGGAGCCCAAATAGACAGAGCGAGACAAAAAATGTGTTCTCACAGAAAGATTTTACTCAAACCACACAGAATGGTAGTCTACACATGAAATCCTCCATAAAAATCTGAACCATATTACACATCCAGTTTGTCTTTCATGTTCTCAACAAGAAACTCAAATTAAGTGTAAATGCATTGAAAAAAAGAAGAAATACCACGAATGGACTCCGAAAGCACAATAACAGGTTTTCATGTTTAAAATTATTTAAAGACCAGCAAACTCTGTTATCTGACATTGCAGGCTGTGCTTGCCATTTCTACAAATCCTACCCAATATCACATCTGGGAGCAAAGCTGTGTTCTGTGGGCAAAGCATGATTATCAATTGAAATGGATAAATTGGTGAAAGTTTGGATGGCTTGTTTCACAAAATCCAATGCATATTTAAAGAATTCATTTCAGCCTTCTTTTTTTTTATCCTTTTTTTGAAAGCTATTTTATTTTGATAGATACATTTATTATTTTCAGTATGAACATTTATTACTGGAAATGACTCAATTACATCTCCATAAAAAGCACAACTCCTGATGCCTACCACCTACTACTCTATAGAGGACCAAATTGGGACTAGTTGGCGTACAATTACACAGTTCTTTAGGTGTTCATGAATTTGCAATCTGCATAATCTATTGTAAGCTTTTAACTCAAATTTGATCAGCCATCCCAAAGAAGACACAGAAAATGAAACCTAAAAAGCATATAGACAAACTAAAACCTAAAAAGCACATAGACAAACTAAAATTAATTTCATGAAGAATATTTTGAAAAATGTCTAAAAAAATAAAATTTAACACCTTCTAAGGGGTAAACAGGGAGAATGCATGGAATAATGGACAGGAATAAATACAATAAAGACAGGCCTAACCCCTTATGAGGGGAAGTAGTAACCAATGCAACATCTTCCCATCCCGCTACATAATTGCAGGAGGCACCCCCCTTAAATTACAGTACATTAAACATTCCATGTTGACTTAGAAATACATTATTACTCAGCAATACAAACAGCAATGGAGATATTCCTGCCAGGAATCCTGCCCGTACCCAGTTCCCAATCAAGTCAGACGCTCCATATCATCAAATACACCATGCCACAAAACATGGTCATACCCAAGGCATCCGGCAAATTTCATTTCATGTCTTTGGTTTTCCTTCTCCCGTTTTGTTTTTTCTCATCTAGCCAGTCATATACATAAAAAAAGTCCACAAACTTCTGTTCCAAAGTGTCCACCTGTACTTCATTTCATTGCCCATATTGGAGTATTATAGTTTTCAGCGAGTAAAGTTCCAAATACCACAAATTCTTTTCTCACACTAAATAGTTTTTTACCCGACAGATTCGCCCACACATCAACAGGACAAGTAACCTCACTTGTACAATAAAAAATAAAACATAATACTTCATGAGATATTAAACCTTGTCAAGACCAACGGGACCAAGTGAAGACTTTACAATGTTGGACACCGCTTGACACGCCACGACTGCCAATACAAACAGGCATAGGTGAGTAAGAGGAAACTTTGATGACAGAGAGTGCGTGTAGGGTGAGAGAGGGAGGGAGAGAGCTACCATTTTGGGTGCGAACGTCCTGGCCAGATTGGCGCTCACCAAGAATATCAGGACCCGCCATTCCTCCTCCTCGAGGTTGGATTACGATCCTAAGAGTTCAAAATGAAAAACCCTAGGTCGAGGATCCTTGTAATGAAGCTACTGTCGGCTCCGAAAATGAGCTATGAACGGGAGCAACAATGACGCTGCTTCGTAACAACACTAGTGATGAGGATCCGCCGCCCAACGAAACGGATTTCGCAGTTTTGTAGGTGATCCCTCTCGAACGTTCAGCGGGGCAACGAGGGAGACAGGATGCGTGACTAAAATGGATCACTCTCACGGGGCAGCCCGGTACCCGACCAAAAGCAGTTTTTACCGCTCTTTGGATTTGGATCACAGGGAACACTTCAATTTTAATTTTTCCTTTTTTTCATCCATTTATTCATTGTTTATAAGTTTCAACCAAAAAAATATATATGATATCAAATCTTACACTTTTTACTAAATATTAGCCTTATTATTGAATCCAATACTAATTTAAGTTGATTTATATATATCAACTCGACTCATAAATAAAATAGATAGTCTAATTTATTGAGATTAAGGCTACCAATGTTAGATCTAATAGTAGACAGTCTAAAAAAATTACATAAATAAATTACAATTATAATAAGTGTGACTTGAACTAGTTAGTAGGATTGCCAAGTGATGGAAAATTGGTGCCATAACATAATTCTTAAACAGTTAAGGCTAATTCAAATAAGAAAGTTGAAAAATTTTGAGTCGCTGTATTAAGTAGTAGATTACTTACACTTTATGAAATTTCTGCATCCTCGATCAATAACTCATCAAAAGCACATATTCATCAATGATGTGCACATTCTAGCCCAATAAACTATCATTATAATCCACAACAAAAAACATGCACAGTGGTGGCAAACTTGAACAATCAGAAGTCCCCCCATGTCTGGATCATGACCTATAAGCCATCTACTCGGGATAACCATCTTACAGTGGTTTTATGTCTCTACAAACATAAAATCACTTAACATAATAAAGAAATTTAAAAATTAAAAAATCATATGTCGTATATCCCTACAATCAAAAAAACCTTTAATTATTCAATCATTGGTTAATCATGATAATATATAATCCAGTCCCATAGCATTCAGGCTACATAAAAGATGTTTGGAAATTCTTCATCCGGAATGCCTTATCCTCCCAACATAATTTTTATTAGAAGCCTAGTCCTCAAATTCTCTCTCTCTCTCTCTATCCTTAAACTATTCATTAAGAGCTATTCATTGATTTAAACATTGGAGAATAACACGTAAAGCCAATTACAAATTCTTTGAAACTATTGGTTTGGTTTACGGAGTGTAAGGTTCAGATTGACACGTTAATGTGCACACTCCAAAATCTCTCATGACGAAATTCTAATCTTAAGTACACATTGCCAGCAACTTCTATATAAACGAATTAAGGAACTCCTTCAAATATAATAGAATAAAGGGTACAAATTATTAAATATAGGGCAACTAAGGGATCAACCGAGAGTAGATGAGCTGGGACTGAGCCTAGTAAACAAGTTCCAATTATAATATGAGTGACTTAAACCGGTCACGTGAGTTACCAAATGATTAAAAACTTTAGTGTGAAAATAGGATTCTAGATGTAATTGAGGCTAGTCTAAAGGAGCGAGTCAAAAAAGTTTGGATTGCTTCATAAGACAGTGTACTCCCCATCAAAATCTTGCATTCTTAGACAATAACCCATCAGAAATACATATTCATCTACAATTTTCACAATTCTGACTCAAAAAACTCTCGTTGTGATCTACGACTCGAGAACGCATAACTTGATAGTTGACGCAAATAGCCCCCCCTTGTAATCCCATTATTGGGGGTGAACAGGTCATAAAATGACTCTATAAATATCAAACATTTTAATACAATAAAGATATATAAGAATCAAGATATCATAATATCTTATATCCATGCAATCAAAGAAACCATTAAAGCATACCGTCATCAACTAATTACAATAATCTCTAAGGGTCTACTTTCGTAACACTCAGCTTACACAACGATATTCGAATCTTGTCCCTGGAATGCATAATCTGCCCACAATATTTTTATTTGGGCTCTAGTCCTCCAATTCTCTCTCATCCTATCTCTCTCTTTCATCCGGGCTTATTCGTTAGAAACTTTTACTGATTTAAGCGTTAAAAAATAACCCAAAAAATTAATTCCAAATCTTTCGAAACTCTAATTATTGTTTGTGATGCATAGAATTTGAGTTATAAGATTCAAGTATGTATCCTAAAATCCTTTAAAGTAATATTTAAAGTACAAGTATGCATTACTAACAAGCCAAAAAATGTATACACAACTTATAAAATAACATTTTTCTTTAATCCGAGTAAACATTACAGGAAAAAAAAGAGTTAATGAAATAAACAAATTA
>JAODPA010084578.1:0-25373 GCA_025585075.1 Nepenthes mirabilis
ATGGCGTATCATAAATAAAAATATATAAATCTAAACACATTATTTAAAATTTTTATTTTATTAAAAAATCAGAAAAAGAAAAAGAGTACAGAATTTTTGATATAATTAGCGGACCAGATTTTCCGTGGATCTCCACCGTAAAGGAAAAACACACCGCAACAGCCGTCTCACAACTCAACACGTGTATATTTGTCCACGTGGGGAAATTCAATTGGGCAATGATACCATCGATTTCCACGTAGACGGACCCGTTCGACAGGTCGACCCGTCCCACTTTCTCGTCTCTTCTTCCCTTCGAAGTTTTCCTGCAAAATTAACCAAAGAAGTATTAAATCCTTTTGATTTTCCCGGAAGATCATCCATCCTCGTATTATACTATTAACTCATCCACATTCTGTCTCCATATCCTTCAACTCTATTTCCTTCATTTACAAACCAAAATACGATCATTCTCTCTTTGTATATATCAAACCAGTATTCGCGATTTGCTAAAGAAATGCTCCCCAGATTAGGGTTGGTGATATGCGTACTATCACTTACCTTCATTCATTCTGATTCTGCTGTTTTGAGTATAGATCTAGGCTCTGAATGGCTCAAAGTCGCTGTTGTAAACCTGAAACCAGGACAGGCTCCAATTTCGATTGCAATAAACGAAATGTCGAAGCGCAAATCGCCTTCACTCATCGCATTTCAGTCCGGAAGTCGTCTAATCGGAGAGGAAGCTGCTGGTTTGATCGCTAGATACCCTGATAAAGTTTACGCCCACATTCGCGACCTCATCGCTAAACCCTACAATCATTCGAAGCAAAAGTTGGATTCATTGTACTTGCCCTATGATATTGTTGAAGATTCAAGAGGCATGGCTGCAATTAAGGTCGATGATGGGACCGTTTATTCCGTCGAGGAGATGTTGGCAATGATTTTGAGCTACGCGTTGAAGTTGGCGGAATTTCATTCGAAGGTTGCGATCAAGGATGCGGTCATCACTGTGCCGCCGTATTTTGGGCAGGCCGAGAGGAAAGGCCTGCTACATGCGGCGCAGTTGGCGGGCATTAATGTGCTTTCGCTAATCAATGAGCATTCTGGAGCTGCTCTGCAGTACGGAATTGATAAAAATTTCTCGAATGAATCAAGAGACGTTGTGTTCTACGATATGGGGTCGAGCAGTACGTATGCAGCGCTGGTTCATTACTCGGCTTATAGTGCCAAGGAGTATGGGAAGACTGTTTCTATTAATCAGTTTCAGGTAATTTGAACCTTTGGATGTGTTCTTATGATTTGAATGCCCGATGACTCTGATTGAATATTGTTAATAAAAAGCTCTTTAGACTTTATTGAAATTAAAATGCTGTTGCTATTAATGGCATTATATGAGTGGTCATGAGATGATGTCTCAGCTTCTGTATATTTTATACGACCTCTTTGTCTGGGTGATCTTGGCACATCGAAGTGTCAAATTCTAATTAGTCAATCTGTTTGTTGCAGGCTGCTAAAATTCCCGTTGTTTTTTGCTTGTCTTTCATGCATGCCTGTATGGATTGCAGAAGTTATTGTATATTGCTGATGAACTTGACATGAATTATGAGATTGAATAGAGGGAAAAAATTTGGGAACAAGTGGTCAACATGTATTTGATTGCATTGATCCTCGCTAATTGTATTGCTCTAGTTGTTTACAAAATAAAAGAGTATTCTTGATCACGTCTACTTAGAGATGCATCAGGGTCATTTTATCCCAGCAAGTTCTTCTGTTTATTAATAAGTTACTATTTTTAACACAATTAATAATGCTTTAGCTGTTAGCAGACTAGAAGGGTATTCTTAAACACTTCTATTTAGAGACGCATGACAGACGGGTTATACCAAAAATTACTTCTATTTATTTATGAGCTACTATTGCTGCCACTTTGTTTATGAATGAATTGGAGTCAAAGTTGTGGGATTGTAATTCTCATTCTGACGGTGAATCTTAAAGCTTGAAATAATGATGTAACAATGTAATTAAGTAATATTTTAACTTGCAGGTAGGTGTGATCATGTAATTTATGCTCTAGTTACTGTGCAAAGATCTCATTGGTAGGAATCGGAATTTGTATGCTGTAGGATTCAAAACTTTGTTTTGACACTATAATGCTTGTTATGTATCATCTTTCTTTACAGTCACTAGTAGGTCGAAGCAGTCTGTAGCTGACTCGCCATGACGAGGATAGCTTTCACCATATTTAATTGATGTGCTTAGTATTTCATGATAGGGGAAAAAATGTTTCATTGTTACGCATATAATATGGGAAAGGACGTGAAATTTTAGAATAAGCTGAGTGCTTATTGGATGTTGTGTTTGAGAGCTTTCTGGTGCCTGTTAGCAGCCATGTTGTGACTTTGGCTATACATGGTATTGTTTTTGGTCAGGAAGGCAAAAAATGATGATTTTCTGCCTTATTTTTTAGCCATCTTAAGGTTTGTTTGAAGTAAATAATCTAGTGAATGTTGTGTCCTTTTAAGTTCCTATAATATTTCATGCTGTAGGTTCCCGGACTACTATATTCTATTTGCTATTTCTGTTAATGGAGAACACTCTCTCCGTTTTGGAACCAGTAGTTCTTTCTGATTGTATCGTTTATATTTTTAATCATGCAGGTTAGGGATGTTAGATGGAATCCCGAGCTTGGGGGTCAAGATGTGGAACTAAGGTTGATGGAATGGTGTGCAGATGAGTTCAATAAGCAAATTGGAAATGGGTTTGATGTGAGGAAGTATCCAAAGGCTATGGCTAAATTGAAGAAACAGGTTAAGCGTACCAAGGAAGTCTTAAGTGCAAATACAATTGCTCCAATATCAGTGGAATCCCTCCATGATGATCGGGATTTCAGGTATGCCGATTCCCAAGCATACTATAGAATTTTTGTTAGATCATCTTCTATTATCCATTATGTTTTACTACTTAGTCAACCCACTTACTATTTTACCCTTTCCTTCCCGTCTCTCAGGAGTACTATCACCCGTGAGAAGTTTGAGGAGCTTTGTGAAGATCTGTGGGAGAAATCTCTCATTCCTTTGAAAGACTTGCTGGCACATTCAGGGTTGAAAACTAATGAGATATATGCAGTAGAATTAATAGGAGGTGCAACTCGGGTTCCAAGGTTGCAGGTCATATTTCTTTCTGGCCTCTCTTGCTTTATGACTATCTGACAGAAAGTGATGCAAGGATATAATATATTCTTTTCTTTCTAAATTGAAATTTGTTCCTCACAGGCAAAGCTCCAGGAATTTCTGGCAAGGCAAGAGTTGGACAAACATCTGGATGCTGATGAGGCTGTAGTTCTTGGTGCAGCATTGCATGCTGCCAATTTAAGTGATGGCATAAAATTAAATAGAAAACTAGGGATGATTGATGGTGCTACATATGGTTATGTGTTGGAGTTGGATGGCCCTGATTTTGTGAAAGATGACAGCTCAAAACAAGTCCTTGTACAACCCATGAAGAAGGTTCCCTGTAAGGTAATTCACAAGATATTTTGAATGTGATTTGCCAGAGATGATTAACTATAGAATGGACTTTAACACCTAAATTTGCTTTTCATCAGTTCTGCTTATCTGTGTAACAGATGTACCGGTCCTTCATCCACAACAAGGATTTTGACGTTTCACTGGCCTATGAGAGTGAAGAACTTTTGCCACTTGGTGTTTCTTCTCTTGCATTTGCTCAATATACTGTGTCTAGTTTGGCTGATGCCAGTGAGAAGTAATGACTTGCAACTGCTTGAACCATATGCTAGATTTATGTTCTGCTTTGCTTTTGAGCCAGCATATTTATATTTTACTGGAATTGGGAACTAGGTTTTATAGATGGCTACTTCCTTTCTTATTATAGGTATTCATCACGGAATGTCTCCTCCCCTGTCAAAGCGAACCTGCATTTTTCTCTGACTAGGAGCGGAGTGCTTACGTTGGACCGTGCAGAAGCTATCATTGAGGTATCTGAATGGGTAGAAGTTCCTAAAAAGAATCTTACCATGGAGAACTCAACTGCTTCTGCCAACGTTTCACTTGAAGATTCTGCTTCTGCCACCTTAACAGTAGAAGGTGGACTGAAAAATTCTTCAGAAGAAAGCAATGAGAATTTGCACAGTAATGGTGTCATTAGCAATGCATCCAACACTAGTGCAAGCAGAAGAGAGGTTACAGAAATGAAATTGAAGAAGCGGACTTTCAGGGTCCCACTGAAGGTATGAAAGTTCTATACTCATAATGTTGACTTGGTTAACTGGCCATTGAGAACAAGCCCTTCCCTGCAGATCTTTCTGTTAGCTTGTTTAATTGGTTTCTACAGGTAATTGAGAAGACAGTGGGACCTGGTGCATCTCTTTCGAAAGAATATCTTGCTGATGCTATGCGTAAGCTGGAGGAACTGGACAAGAAGGATGCTGAGAGAAGAAGAACTGCAGAGTCAAAAAACAATTTGGAAGGATACATCTATTCTACTAGGGAAAAGGTTCACATTTCTTTACTGAATCTGATCTGTTCTTCATTTTATTTCTATGTAGTATAGTTTCCGATTCAACATCATGATTTACACCTTTTATATAAAATCTTCAATTGAAGTTCTAGTGGAAGCTCTTTGACTTCCTCTTTTATGCATGGGTATGGATCAGGGATGCATGGCTTAGACGCAAGGCATTAGCAATTGGCTGATCAGTTTCCATACATGAATTTCCATTTCTTCAGGGATCTTAGAACACCATCCTCTTGCTGTATATTGCTTTCATACCTGTTCTTTCAAAATATGATGTCTCTAAAAATGAGAAATACTGATGCACAGATGACAGCGATCCTCACCTTTCCTCCCATAGTTTATTAGTTTACATTTTGTATTTGCTGCTAAGCTTAAGGAGCAGTTGACAACATGACACTAGATCCCATTTTTGTGCAGCTAGCTATGTGGAAGATATCATTTACCTACTATTTTGTCTTGATTTTGATACTCTTCTTTGCTGGTGCCCATCTGTTTTTCCATTATTTAGGAGCTTGTCGTGCAACTAAGCCAGCAGTACCCCTAATATCCTTACCCCCAACAAAAAGGCAAAATTCCTGAAGTAACGGTTGATACTTTTGGTATCTCCCCAAACTCTCGTAACTTTAAGTTTTTCAAGGTGGTCTCATGCAAAGCTGAAAAAAGGAAGAGGAGATGGATAAATGGGGGTCTTATATGGTATGATGAAGGGAATCTAAACTGGAGATTTATTAATAAGTGAACTATCTCCTTTTTTTTTTTTAATGCTTTTAGAGGACTCCTACCTGGCTTATGTCTCTTCCTTTTGCAGTAAAATTACTTTTTTTTTTCTCGACTGTGATTTTATCTGTGATGCTCTGTCCTGAGAATTGGATTATATTGTAAATTAGATTGTACCCATAGGAGACACTAAAATTGGCGGCTTGCTTTACAAGACTTTTACATTGCAGGGGAAGGGGAGGGTTAAATGAGATGCTTCCTACTTTTCCTTTGGGGTTGTACTCAATGATCATGAAAACACTCCCTTGCTTCCTCTCTGCTGCATCTCCTATGCTGTTTAATGAATCAACCTTCCCTTTTTGCTCCTTCAATGTGTACCTAAACTAAGAGTATATCTCGGAATAGAGGCAATCCGTGGAGGTACCTCAATCAGAATGGTTGGTTCCAAGGTCCTGCTGACCACAAGCAACAAAAGTGAAGGGGTCTAGGTTGTGTTCTCTGGAAAATTCCTCCAATGCCTAACTTAGTTTAGTCTTGTAATGGTTGATCGAACCTTGATCGGTATGGTTCTTTTTAACCTCACAAGTGCATGAGGGTTCGGTGTAGTTTTCCTAATAAGTCGGGTATCGTATCCACAAGGAGTGGATTTTCTACATGAAATTAATTTCGTAACTATTTTATATTTTAAAAAAATATTAAAGAAAAATCAAAACATTAATTTGGTGATAATCGGAGTGGCCGTAACGACTGTGGTACAACCATAAAGTTAATTAAAAGATACGGAATATTAAACAACGAAATTTAAAATTGCTAGAAATTAAAATATTTTTGGAGGCTATGCCGTCCCGCAGCAATAGAAATTAAAGTACATAAAATTAAAGTATAAAAATATAAGAATAATAGAGCGGCAGTGGCACAGCCATTCAACTTCAATTGCCTGAATAGATTGACAAGATGAAGGTTCCATATGGTCATTTGCCTACTTTTATTCCAAAAATTCTTCTTTAAAAAGTTAAACCTACATAATTAAAAATGTAACATAATTATATAATTTAAATAAAAATTACTACAAAATTAAAATAACCAAATGGGAATAAAAATACAAAATTCAGTGTTCATCAAATATCGCATTACACATCCTGGTATGTCTTTCCCCTTCTGTTGCTGCCTATTTCTCAAACCTACATTTGTGGTCCTCATCTCGTATTTGGTTCTTCTTCCGTAGATACCCCTGAGTTGACCGTTGATGACTCAATCCTCCTATTTAGAGGTCATACGACTCCTTTGACTAATACCCTGGATGCTCTGATTGCCTTACAGAAAGGTCATTGTAGTTGTGCTACATATCGTTTAACGATTGTTATTTTTTATGCTCATGTTTTGCCCTCGTTATATGCCTATATCTTTGCACTCGACTTTTTTTATTGTGCCTCGAATTGTCTTTGAAGTACTTTCTCACGCTGATTGACGGGCAGCTATGGAAGAAGATATGACTGCCATTGAGCAAAATTAAACATGAAACTTGGTCCCTTTGCTGGTTGACAAGAAACCTATTGGTTGTAAATGGGTATACATAGTCAAATTCAATTATGGTGGTTCTCTAGCATGACTAAAGGCCCTACTAGTGGCTAAGGGTTATGCCCAAACATATGGTGTGGACTATACTAATACCTTTTCTCTGATAGCCAAATGCACATTTGTATTTATTTTGTCTCTGATGTCTATTCATCACTGGCCCTTACATTAATTAGATATGAAGAATACTTTTCTTCATGATGATCTTCAGGAAGATGTTTATCTCGAGCAATCACCTAGGTTTACTTTTAGAGGGAGTTTTGGTATTTTTGTCGTTTGAAGAAGCTTATTATATGGACTAAAGTAGTCACTACATGCCTGGTTTGGTAAGTTCAGTAAGGTTATTCTTAAATTTGGTCCAACTCATTGTGATAGTGATCACTCGATTTTCGATCATTACTCTAATACCTGGTGCATTTTATTAGTCATTTATGTGGATGATATTGTGATACTTTTAGTGATAATATTGGTATTGTTAACCTTAAAAGTGTTTCTTTGACATCAATTTCCAATAAAGGACTTGGGAAACTTATGGTATTTTCTTGGTATTAGAGTTACAAGGTGCGAACGAGGCATCTCTTTAACAATGGAAGCAAACGTTAGATTTTTTGAGATACTGTCTGCGAGATGCAAAACCATGCGATACACCCATAGGCCTAGGAATGAAATTATCTTTAGATGATGGGGAGAATTTTATTGAATCAGAATGGTATTATTGATTGATTGGTAAGCTTAATTATATTGCCGAATCTTAACTAGATGTTGAATTTTCCATAACTGTTATTGAGTTAGTTTATGCCCTTGCCTTGTTTTCCACATTGAGAGATAGTTATGCATATTCTAAGGTATCTTAAAGGTACAATTGGAAGGGATTTGCATCATACTTATCATGGTTACACTAGTGTCAAGGACATCTCTCATACTGATTGGGCTAGGTCACATTATAATTAAAAATGTACCATTAGGTATTGCATATTTGTTGGAGGAAATATGGCATCCTAGAAGAGCATAAAACAAAATATTGTTGTAAGATCGAGCATTGAATCCAAATATTGTGTACTATCAAATGTTATCTTAACTATGTTGCGTTGATTAGGCAACAATACACATCTAGTCAATTCTAGGATTTCATTGACACACCAAACATATGAAGGTGAATTGTCACTTTGTTCGTAATAAATTATAATAATGTTTCATTCAAGTTAAGCATGTTAGAACTGGTGTACAGCTAGCTAATATTTTCATGAAGCCTCTTTCTAATATTCTTGTTAAATATATTTGTAATAAGTTGGGTATAATTAACATATGTGCTCCAATGTGAGAGGATGTCTTAGAATGGAAAGAGAGTATTCTATTAGGAATTTGCTAAAAGATATATTTTTGTGGTCTATTCCCTATAAGGATAACTCGGTAATTTATGCTGTACAAATAACTCTATATATAATGATAGTTTAACTGTAAAGATTAAGGGGTTACTCCTTATTCTTTTCTCTTGTTCTATACTTACACCTAAGATCACCTCAAAATCTACCATCCTCAAAGGAATCAGTTGCACTAGTAATTCATTATTTGCTACTCACACTACACAGCTTGGGGTACTTTATACCTACCATAATAGGTCTACTCAATAACATATAAGAACTTAGAATCACTAATTTGAAATCTGAGTCCTACAGCACACATCAACTCAGCTCCACCTAGAATTACTAACTTAAGACTAAAATCACAAACATATTTCTCATCATCTCGACTTAGAATAACCAAATATATTCTTACCAAATATCATCAATCCCTAAATTCTGAAGTGTTCAAATAGAAGCTTTTTCTGTGACATTATTACTATCACAGCCCTACATGTCTCCTGTTAAAATAACCATGGACTGTTAAGATCATGGCGTTGACTCCCAAAATAATATTAATAATGCCATCATATGACATGAACATCAAAGTCTAGGATAATGAACTCCTCGAACACACCAAGGGTAAAACGAAATGTCCGGTACAAAATCTATTAATTAGGGAGGCAACCCATCACAATCTCATAAAATAAAACATGATCTACGAAATATAGTTAAAATTCTGAAACAAGAATAAAAATCTGAGGCTCTAGCAGTCGCCAACCTTCAATTAGACTCCATTAGTGCAACCTTCGGCAAGCTTTATATGTACTTGCACTATTATGGAATGGAAGAAAACGTAAGAAATAAGCCGAATGCCAGGCAAGTAAATCATATCCAATAATGGGACAACAACAACAACAATCTTGGGAATATCAATGTCATGTATAAAAGCAATAACTTACAATACACAATATATAACCAATGTCTTACTCCTGAAGACCCACAATTCAAATCAAAGTCAAGATAAATGTATATGACTCAACACGATCACAATAGATCATTAACAAGTGGATTCTACCAAATCCGGAAGATCAACAATATGGATTCATGCAATTGCCAAAGATCAATAACAATATGGATTCTTCCAAATCTCAGTGCTGAAGAGGTCTCATCACACATTGAGATGTCATAAGAATTTCCTTTAATTTTATTTTGCAATCATGAATCAAAGGCCAAGGTACATACACTTCCATCGGTTGAATAAGTTACATGAGGCTTTGACATTCTCCGTTTGATAGGTAACCACCCTTTCTCATCAGATACTTCACCCACAATTCAATAGCCCAAAGAATCCATATTACTTGAAGCATCCCACATGTTCAAACTCAATGTCCCATGCTAATATCCTATGACGATTGTCACATAGCTATAAACATTCCTTTGCAAAATACAGTAGACTCAATCTATCGGTTATGGAATTGGTATTAGATTAGTGTAGATTTCGTTAAGGTTCCATGAATTATTATTCATTTAGATACTTTAGAGTTTTCATACGCTCTCATTTACTTATTCATAAAATAATAACGAAGTAGGACCCCAATGAAACAAGGGACACAAATATCCAATGAATTAAACAAATAGTCAAAAGAGGAATCATGTACATGAATAACATTCCCCTTCCTACTTGGCAATCCTATACTCTATAAGGTCCAACCTCAGGGTTTATTTATCCAATTATCCCTAAGCAACATTTAGAGTGAAAATTCACTAACTCATCCAACCTCACTATAACTTAGCCACACCACACGGCTACTAGGGAAAATTTAATCTCCTCATCCAAAAACTTATATTATAAGCCTAGACCATAAAAATCCCTACGACTTTCTACACAATCACGTTATAATATTCACCTATGTATATGTCTTCATTTACTTCTCCAAGTGCATGGCCATCATGCACATAGCCTACTACATGAAAATATCATATTTTTGTCTTGTAGTCTATCATAATTTAGTGAAAACTAAAGATCCATTATGTATCACCATATACCATGCACATTATGATATTATCCCTACAAGAGGCACACAACCGCTTACGGTTTGTCACTAGTCTTTTAGATCTACATCGACTAGAATTTACCCTACTCTTCAATACCAAGGCCATAGATCTAATAGTAAAACAAGCAACAATCATGTATTGAGCATAAAGCCTTCTTATTTCTTAATGACCTAATAGATCTAAATGCATAATCCATAAAAATAGGGGTTTTTTATGTAAAATCCTCAGATTTACCATGTTTATTACTATATGTGTGATATATATTGTGTAAACTAATTTGACAAAAAACTCGAGATATATGACCTATGTGATATTTTATGACATACCAAATACCCTAATATGGAATGCTAGAGCCTCTAATAACTAACCGAATAGGATGAGGGAAATATAGATCTCCAATCAATGATGGCTATCACTTAAACATAAATTAGGGAAATTTGAACCACATGCACAAGATGTATACAAGTGGATCACCAAATTCACACAAGATAGCATATTAATTACTTGCAATGATTTCAAAGTCAAGAAGGTTACCCAAATATTGAGGCATTCGAATCACTTGAATGATGATCTTAAAATTTCGTGTTCAAGGCAAAGTATACAAGAACTCGTAAGAAGAATTCATGGAATACAAGTACAAGGGGTCTAGATTCACTTGCCTTACCTCGTACTTCTTTTTTTTCTCTTCTCCTGTCTTGTCCTCTTCCTGGTCTTGCTTCTTCTTTGACCAAGCCTATTGTTAGTTGTCCCAGCTCCTCAAAATTATAAAAACTCCTTCTGTAAGTTCAAAGTGAAGACCCAAATCTTCCATTTAAGAGGGCTCGGCCAGGGTTTTGAGTTTGTGAGGAGTGGGGAGCTAGCTGCTGGGGTTGTGCTATCCCGTCCTAACTCCCTTCTCAAATTTTGATTATAATACACTACAAAATCTGCCTTTTCCAGCTCCTCAAATCATCCAAGCCATGCTCCAAAATTATATGTGAATAAAGCTTCCTAATAGATATAAGTGGACCAGTAGGATTTGCTAGGTTTCTCTCCAATATTTTTAACTTAAATTTGAGTACTTTGCACACAAAATCTGCCCCTTTTCAGCTCCAATACACCCGAGTCAATAGTCCCAATTTTGCCACGGAAAAAGCTTCTAAGTAGGGTTTGTGAAGTTCGCTAGGGTTTTGAATTTCCTCTAATTTATTTCAATTAAATTTTGAATATTGTATGCCCAATTTGAAATATATTATGTCCAGAGTTCTGCAGTTTCAGCCTGAGTGATTCTCAAATTTTCAATCAGAGAGTTCCTAATTTCCTTGCTAAAATATTGGTCTTCCACTGCCAAATTGATCACAACAAACACTTTCAATTAAAATTTTTTTCCTCAAACAATATCCATGGTTTGGCTAACAAACTTCCCATTTTGAATTATCTCAGCAACCTCTCCTTAACTCAGCTAATCACAATTTAAATTTGAATTTCTTCAACTGATTTTACCATGGAATTGGCCAAACAACTCTTGATTTAAATTTAATTGAATTTTGCACACCAAACTTGCTGTCCAAGGCTGCAAGTCAGCCAATCACCTTCTGAAATTTCTAACTTAAGAGCCTCTAAAAATTGCACAAGATTCTCGAGCTTTAATTTTAAATAGTTGCCAAAACCTCTATGTCCTCATTTAACTACTATCTCAACATTCCCTTATAATCTCTTATTATTTTAGCTAGTTCTAAAATTAATGAACACTTGGAAAGTCTGGAACTTTCCTCAAAAAGACCTTTGGCGAAATTCAAACCCTTCCCTGTAATAGAGTTTGTGTTGTTATGAATATTGAGTTTATGATCTTTGTGAAGAGATTTCAGATTTGAATTTTTTTTCTTCTTGTAATGCGACAACTTTTTAGTGATTCCACTTTTTTCTGTTTGGTTAGCCTTTCAAATGTTCTTGTAATGGATGATAAATTAAGTTGCATTTGCAATGTATGCAATGTACTAGATGGCTTACATTTCTTTGAGAATTGGGTTTTTCTTTTCCCATATTAACAAACTAGTCTTCGACATTTTTTTTTTTATTTTTGCCCTGGCCAGATTGAATCATCTGATGAGCTTGAAAAGATTTCCACCAGTGAGGAGCGTGAATCCTTCATTAGGAAGCTCGAGGAGGTTAAGCTTCATATATAATTGTGTTTCTGCTTCTCTAACATTTGTATATGCCTATCTTCCCTTTAACATCTATTTCCAGGTTCAAGAATGGCTATACATGGATGGAGAAGATGCAACTGCTAGTGAGTTTGAAGAACGCCTAGAAATGTTGAAGGCTATTGGTGACCATATATTTTTCAGGTTAGTTCATAAACTACAACGGAGGAACATAATTAGTAAGAAATCATATATCATCAGACAGACAGAGAGGAACAGAGAGAGGAGGAAAGGCTTGTGCTACCTAAAATACCATTTAAAATAAAATTAGCTAGAAAACACTATCTGACAAATGGGTATTTACTTCAGATTGATTGAACTCACTGCCCGCCCTGCAGCAGTTGAGCTTGCTAGAAGATATCTGGGGGAGCTACAGGAGGTATGTAGTACATTAGTGGTTTGAAATTAAATAGTTGAGAACAGATTTGTTGTTCTGTCACCTGGACTATTGTTAGCATTGCACTGTGTCAACTGTCATGTAGTTTTATAATTTTTTCCATGTTCTCCCTTGACTTGCAGCAGATTGTTAGTGGCTGGGGATCAAACAAATCCTGGATTCCAAAGGATAGAATAGAGGAGGTATGATCTCTTATTTTGTATTCAAGTTTGCCTTTTGCCAGTTTCCTTTGTCATGGATTTCTGCAATTTGATATTTTAACTGACAGATATAACCTAGGCTCATTCTGGGATTTCAGGTTCTGAATAAGGCTGATGAGTTCAGGAAATGGTTAGATGAGAAGGAGAATGCACAGAATAGGTAAGTTTATCACCTCAAGTTGATGCCTGTTGTTGATGTAACAGTTACTGTAACGGAATGGATCCTCATTTCCATAGGGTTCTTCGTCAGACAGGTTCAGAACAGAATCATAAATTTACATTATTAAATTTTGCAGAAATTTCGGCAGAGTTCTATCTAAAACTGAATGAAAATCCAATATATAACCTACATATTATAACTTGTACATATATACAACTAATCCAAAAGCCATAAGTTTTCCTACAACACACATTCACAGGATCACAATGCCATATCCATCCATGGTTTTAACATAATCCTATCCACTAAATCAGAAACATATAAAAGATGCCATCTAGGACCTGTACAAAACCAAAAATATCAGGCGAAAGCATCTATATCCTTAACAGAAACCTACGGAAGTATAAATGTAGTTCTGACAGAATATAATACATACCACAATCACTAATGCATTGTTCATCCACAATTTAAACATTTACATCGACGATATCCCAAAAATCCCAAGTCTTCAAAAGCTTTGAGACTCCATCCAGATCTTTACTAAGCTCTAATCATTTTGTTCCTCCGGTGGTATCGATAAATCCTTATCTGGAGGGGGAAAAATAGTAAACAATGAGCTGAAACCCAACAAGGTACTAAAACATGCAGAATATAATGCTCTCATGCGGAACATAATGCAGTAAAGCAGCTACAGTTACAATTTAAGCATAAATGCGATAAGCCAGTAAGTACGGAGACATTATCAAAACATAAACGCAGTCGAGTAGAAACACGTACAATAATCATGAGGAATACATAATTTCCATATGAACAGATCTCAGAAAACATAAATCATGCTAGGGCTGAAAATCGCATTAATATCAGATCAGAAGAATAGAAGCAGTTCAGGAAAAACAGAATAAAGTATGTTTCTACTTAAACATACATTGGGGTTTATGAAACAGTTCCAAATTTCACTTGTTTCTTTAGAAATTCCAATTTAATATCCTAGGGACCAAACTAACGTATCCTACTAGCCGAGGGGGCAAATAATCGGGAATAGATTGTGTTTCTATCACACAATCAAATGCTAGGAACAGTAACGATAGCAGGGACCGATTGTGTTTACGGTACACAATTCAAAACCAACGGAGGATTTATTAGCCTCCAGGATCGGAGGATTATTAGCCTCCACAGGAACGCCCTGAGGAAGGGCAGGCCACGTATAACTCCATGGACGGAGTTATCCCCGATTACTATCGTAATGTCCTAAGGCATGCCGAAGAATCCTACATGACTGTATATCGGTTTTGAGTTCTAATTAATAGAATCAGAAATATTTTTTCTTCTTATTTCATAACTGAAAATCCTTTTCAGTTTCAGAAATCAGTCACAATTTCACAATAACTCTTCGGTCAGTTTCAGAACATATAGTAACGGTCTAAAACTCTTCAGTTTAGCTTCAGAACGTACAAAAATGGTTTGAAAACCTTTAAGTTTAGCTTCATTAGTCCACAGTGATTTATCAGTATAAGTTTGTGTAAAATT
Source organism: Nepenthes mirabilis (assembly GCA_025585075.1). NCBI lineage: Eukaryota > Viridiplantae > Streptophyta > Magnoliopsida > Caryophyllales > Nepenthaceae > Nepenthes > Nepenthes mirabilis. Next base: position 14,670 of record JAODPA010084578.1, read on the forward strand.
TTTAGAAACAGATTACAGTAGGAGCTTTATCTCAGTACAGATTAACTTTTATATAACAGAAATTGCGGGTAAAAATCATTAAAACCCTTCATTTTCGTACCTAGGGTTTCAATGAAACAATTCGGACGATAAACGAACACTAAATGCATGTATTTACACAAAATCAGAGATATACATAGCAGTAATGCCAATAAATATGAAATCTATCTGATTAATTTACAGAAACAGGCTCTATTTATAGTAAACATGTATAATCATGTATTTAAAGTATAAATATAATATTTGAGGCATTAAAACATTGTAAAAACGGTAAATTACGTCTGGAGTACACTTGTCTAAGCCTAATCTACCCTTATTTTTACCCGGATTGGAGTGGAACGCGCGGATTTCTTCCTCACTTTCTCTTTTCCCTCTTTTCTCCTTCTCCTCTCCCATGGAACGCCGAAATGAGGAGGAAAAATCGCACTCGGCGCTTTTTATATTTAACGATCCTTAAATTTTTAGAATCAAGAAACCTTCTTAATGTCTCTAACTTACTTCTAAATCAGGATTATTATCCTAGAAAACCATAAACATCATAATTGCCTCGAACTTCATTATTTGACGCGTCTTTTCCAGATCCAAATTCGTTAAGTCCAAAGGTGAACCTATTTCAGTAACTGCTTTTCTAACTTAATTCCAAACTTTAAACAAGCAAACTGCCTCATTTCTTTTCATACTAAACCTCAAGATTGAGTACTTCTCCTGAACATTAATTTAAACCTTATTGTATGCACAGGTTCATCACTCTTTCGCTATGTACTCTAATCAGTCATTTAGCTTCGAATTTATTCAGTTTCAGTTTACCGTCATTATCACAACCTAGCATTACAATTCCTTTACCAAGCTCAGTCAAAATCTCAATATAAATTTCAAGTCACAATTAGACTTCAAAAATGAGATACTTAACATCTTATTCATTTCGTGGGTATTTCCTTAAATCGACATTTTCATAAGGTACATCTTCTTTTCTGAACACCCAAACCATGTGGTAACCATGATTAAAATTGCCCTCAAAGTGTTCACATTACGAGAATAATTTTCACAGATCCTCCAACTATCTTGATCTTTAATACTTGATTTGTTCTATATCATCATAGATCCGTTAGTATGTCATCAAATTGACATTTCCTTAAAATACGTAACTCATGTTAAATACTTAATAAACAAATTCCAAAACATCCGTATTATATAAACAATTTCCACAAATCCTCGATCTACAGTTAATATAGAAATTCCAGTCGTAATAATCATTTGAAAATCCATACTACTCTAGGTGATAACCCAAAACTCCCAAAGTCAGACACTTAGCAAATCTTAGGATTTCGTTGGCACACCGATAAGCCAGCTAATCCCATTCGAACACGTTATCCATAATTCCAGATAGGTGGGTCGCCCTAACCACCTTGATGCAAAATCATGAGGACTCCTCGATCCACGATTTCCTATCTTTAATGCTCTGAATACAGTTCTCTGATCAATTCTATGACCATACTTTTCCATCATTTCCAACTTAGCCTATTGCCCAAATTCTTTCTGATTGACTTAGCTAAGATTTCAGTATAAATTTCAGATTACAAGTAAACCTCGAATGCAGAACACTTCACATTCTTATTCTCCCGTTGGTATGTCACTAAACGGATATCCTCATTCATTATTCCAAATCCCCTAAATTACCATGAAATCAGATCCTATAATCATAACAGTCTCCAAGAAGTTAACGTCAAGCTTAGAGTATCAATCAAATCTCAATTCTGAATTTGTAGCTCACAACCACAAGGATTTCTCACTTCAAGATCTCATAACTCCAATACTTTGAACATGGTTCTGTCTCCAAATTCTAGAATACAACACCTGATTATTCTAACACCCTTTGTCAATATCATTTGCCAGTACAAGGGTTCCTTATTCTTAAAAATGTTGGGGTTCATCCTTGAGATCCTTATACAGGTTTATCCACTCACAACCTCACATGATCATCTTTCCTCAGTGGCGCAACCATATACTTTTAAAATTATTCAACCAAAAACTAATTTCAGAGACATGGCTTATAGTTTCTTTAAATGGAGGACTCAATCATCTTCTTTGGCTCATAATGGAGTAGTGCAGATTGTGGATTCCTCTATCACTTACTCCAAAAATAACCCACTCCCAAGATGCAAAAAAACATGGTTTTAAGGTTTTCTCAAAATGTCTCATTACACGTCTTATTTCTTCTTTATGTTATTTTTCCTTAATCCTCAGATTCATAGAACATGTACAATTTTCTCAAGTAAGAACCTCATCGATTAATTCTAACTATGAATAGAGCAATTTTAATTGCAGACTCTTTCCTTAAGGATATTATATCCTACTGTAACATATCAGACCCATCAGGGGTCAGCCCAAACAAGTGGCCAACAATTTTACTCCAAATTTCTCAAAGGTTACTTATACCGATCTCATCAGTTTGTTTCTGACTATTTCATAAACTCCTCCCCCACTTAGGCCGAGGCTAATCGCCTAAATTTCAGTTAATTATTACTTTAGCTTTTTGCAATTTTGAATCGTGCTATCAAAAATGCCATCTGTGACAGACTGTATGCTTGGCTGAGAACCTGACAGAGCTCCCTTTGTAATACGGTCGTCAAACTATATAAAAAGCTACAAAACATTCTAAAATACCCATCATTGCCGGTCTCCGATAACTAGCAACAATGTTAACACATTTCTGCACAGAATTCCATTACCACAAGTTCCATAAGTATTTCCACGACGCATAACCATTGAACAACAATACATATAACATGAAATTTCATGAGGAATTAATTAAATGCATACATGAATCTCAAATAAAACAGAAATCAACTTTTCATGAAGAATACCTTTTTCCACTTTTGACGATGTCTTGGTGTCCTAGACTGTCACCGCAAAAGATTTCGCTGGAACTGTGGACCTCTTTACTCCCGGCCTCTTCGGTAGTGGGCAGTCTTTAACAAGGTAACCTTGTTGCCCACATCTAAAACAAGTTCCCGTCCGATTTTCAGTAACTTCCTTTCCTGTTGTAGCCGTCTTTGCCTTTTTAGAGGGCCTTGAGGACTCTACATTCGTGTCCGCACTATGACTTGCTTAGCTAGCTGTCCTCTTGGCTGAGAGTTTTTGAATCTTCAACTCTCTCTCAAAAATTAGGGCTCTTTCTAAAACCTCTGCATAAGTCTGAAGTTTCTGGATTACCAATTGCCTCCTAATTTCACCTCTCAATTCTTGTTGAAACTTTTTAGTTTTCCTTCCTTCATATTTTACGATATACGGTGCATACCGAGATAGTTCAGTAAACTTTACATCATATTCGGCTACAGTATAGTTTCCTCATCTAAGCCGCATAAATTCATGTTCTTTCTGATCTTAAAGGCTCGAAGGAAAATATTTTTCCATAAATACTTTTTCAAACATTTTCCAAGTAACATCATTTTTGGGTACTTCCAATGCTCTCTTCTTCATAGCCCACCAGCTGTCCGCTTCTCCATCTAATTTGTAGGCTACAAATGTAACCTTTTCTTGATCAGAGTATTGAATCATTGTAAATATTTTCTTTATTCTCTTAATGCAAATGTCTGCTTTTATTGGGTCTGGTTCACCTAAAAATTCAGGTGCTCTTTCTTTTCTAAATCTATCATAGGCTGTTGGAGCCACGTGGCGTTGCTCCATTACCTCAATAATGTTCGTTAGCCTTTCCAGTAAATTCAAATACCTAGCCTTTCGATCTTTTGGAATATCGCTGCCACCTCGAGCATTACTTCTTCTATTTGCCATATTGATACCCTATAGCAAAAACTTTACAATGTTAATTAACCTCAAGAGTTTAGATTAGACGGAAGAATTAAGTTAATGCATTCATAATAAAACTCTTAGGATAGAACCTTAGACATTCCATCCAATCTTATCTATCCTTACCTTACCTCAGTTTAGAACAATTAACCTGAATCCTCAAACCTAAATCAACCAACCTAGGCCTGAAATCACTGTCAATTAAACGAATCATTGTATCCTTGCTTAGGTCAATTCTAACTTAGGCAAGCTAGAATACCTAGAATTTTTTAACCTAACTTAATCAGTCTAGGTCTATCCCTACCTATTCGGTTAGTTAGGATCATTTCCTAAGTTTTCACATACGATTCAGATCATTCCTAAGGCATCTCGTTTTCTCTGATACCTATTGTGACGGAATGGATCCTAATTCCCATAAGATCCTCCGTCGGACAGGTTCAGAATAGAATTATAAATTTATATCATTAAATTTTACAGAAATTTTGACAGAGTTCTATCTAAAACTGGACGAAAACCCAATATACAACCTGCATATTATAACCTGTACATGCATACAACTAATCCAAAAGTCACAAGTTTTCCTACAACACACATTCACAGGATCACAAGGCCATATCCATCCATGACTTTAACATTATCCTATCCACTAAATCAGAAACATATAAAAGATGCCATCTAGGACCTGTACAAAACCAGAAACATCTGGCGGAAGCATCTATGTCCTTAACAGAAACTTGCGAAAGTATAAATATAGTTCTGACAGGATATAATACATGTCACAATCACTAATGCATTGTTCATCCACAATTTAAACATTTACATCAATGATATCCCAAAAATCCCAAGTCTTCAAAAGCTTTGAGACTTTATCCAGATCCTTGCTAAGCTTTAATCATTTTGTTCCTCTGGTGCTATCGATAAATCCTTATCTAAAGGGGGAAAAATAGTAAACAGTGAGTCGAAGTCCAGCAAGGTACTAAAACATACAGAATATAATACTCTCATGCGGAATATAATGTAGTAAAGCAGTTACAGTTACAATTTAGGCATGAATGCAATAAGCCAGTAAGTACGAAGACATTATCAGAACATAAATGCAGTCAAGTAAAAACATGTATAATAATCATGAAGAAAACATAATTTCCATATGAACAGATCTCGGAAAACATAAATCATGTTAGGGTTGAAAATCATATTAATATCTGATCAGAAGAACAGAAGCAGTTCAGGAAAAACAGAATAAAGTATGTTTCTACTTAAACATGCGTCGGGGTTTATGAAACAGTTCCAAATTTCACTTGTTTTTTTAGAAATTTCAGTTTAATATCCTAGGGACCAAACTAGCGTACCCTACTAGTTGAGGGGGCGAATAATCGGAATAGATTGTGTTTCCGCCACACAATTAAAGGCCAGGAACAGTAACGATAATAGGGATCAATTGTGTTTACGGTACACAATTTAAAGCCAATGGAGGAATTATCAGTCTCCAGGATCGGATGATTATTAGCCTCCACAGGAACGCCCTGAGGAAGGGCAGACCACGTATAACTCTATGAACGAAGTTATCCCCGATTGCCACCGTAATGTCCTAAGGTATGCCAAAGAATCTTACATGACTGTATATCAGTCTTGAGTTCTAATTAATAGAATCAGAAATATTTTTCCTTCTTAATTTATAACTGAAAACCCTTTTCATTTTCAGAAATCAGTCAGAGTTTTTTAATAACTCTTCGGTCAGTTTCAAAACATAGAGTAACGGTCTAAAACTCTTCAGTTTAGCTTCAGAACATACAGAAACGGTTTGAAAACCCTTAAGTTTAGCTTCAGTCATCCACAATGATTTATCAATATAAGTCTATGTAAAATTTTTAGAAACAGATTATCGCAGGAGCTTTAACTCAATACAGATTAACTTTTATATAACAGAAATTGCGGGTAAAAATCATTAAAACCCTTCATTTTCGTACCTAGGGTTTCGATAAAACAATCCGGACGATAAACGAACACTAAATGCATGTATTTACATAAAATTAGAGATATACATAGCAGTACATGCCAATAAACATGAAATCTATCCGATTTATTTACAAAAATAGGCTCTATTTATAGTAAACATATAGAACCATGTATTTAAAGTATAAATACAATATTTGAGGTATTAAAACACTGTAAAAACGGCAAATAACGTTCGGAGTACACTTGCCTGAGCCTGATCTACCATTATTTTTATCCGGATCGGAGTGGAACGCGCGGATTTCCTCTCTTTCTCTTTTCCCTCTTCTCCTTCTCTCCCGTGGAATGCCGAAATGACGCGGAAAAATCGCACTCGGCGCTTTTTATATCCAGTCAGGGCGCCTCTAGCGGTCCTCGAGTGCTCCCTCTCTGACACGGCAGCGCCTCGGGCGCTCGTCGAGCGTCCTTTAGGCGCTGCATTCGTAGAATCACGCCCGGGACAGCGCTCAAGTAGTCCTTGAGCGCACTTCTCTTAACCTTCCTCGCTCCTGCCTCGCCTCGGGCGAGCTTCGAGCGACCCCATTCGTAAAATGGCACCTGACCGGCGCTCGAGCACTTCTCGGGCGCTCGTCAGGCACACATCGAGCCTGTAGCACGAAAACGTTGCGTTTTCGCTATCCGGGACCTGTTTCGACCCTTCTAACTTAATTTCTCACATTCTTAGACCCTAATTTTGATTATATGATCTTAAAAAATCATGATTATTATAATTTAACGTCCAGAATCTTATTTACGAATCAACGTTTCTCGGTTTGCAACTTCCATCGCCGATTTTGCCAATTCCAGATTTTTGAGCTTTTAATCCAATTCCTCATGTACCTTTGGACCCTAATTCACGTGTTTCGACTTAATTACCTTCCAATTACCATATTTTGGAAATTCAAAATCTCTCCACCCATATTAATCCCATGTTGGAAATCAGTACCTTACATGGCCTAACTTCCTCTTTTGCTTCCAAACTCACTTTTCTCACACTCTAATCCCAATCCTTGGTCATTATCGACTTAACTGTATTCTAACTATCAGATTTTGGGATCGGGATTTCACAGTTACAGTAACAAACTGTGCCCCCTCTCTCACATTGGAAATTTGGGCCTTGGTTTACAAGGTCAGACTTGCTATTATTAAGAAGAGCTCTTTTGATTTTGAGTTAGAGGTAGCCCAGTAACTTGGTTGTTATCTAGTAGAAAATTCATAACATGACTGATGGTGTTAGAACTAGACCTAATTGGTAGTGTATGGAGTGAAGTGCTATGCAAGGTTTGTAACTGCTAAATCACATGTGGAAGTGTGGTGTTAGCAATCTCAATGGCCTGTTCAAGCAACCTGTAGAATTCCCCACTGGCCAAGGAGGATCCAGTTCCTGATTTGACATTAGGAGTCCGAGTTGGGGAGATTATAACAAGTTCGATTTTAAGGACCTGAATGGGCCTGCTTTTTGGGTTTGAGTTACTAAAGAGCTTGAGGAACTTGATTGTTAGGCTAGTAGCTTGATGAGGGCGTTGTTGTAATCTTGCATGGTTCTTTTTGTAGAGTAAAACTGTGTGCTATAGGTCCTGAGATACCCCCTCTCTCACTGAGTAGTTCACCTTGACACTGTAGGATTTTCAAACCATTTATAGTTTAAGATGCAACATTTTTCATCAAATGTTTGCAATTCCTTTCGTATTTCTGTGATAATTAGTGAGCTAAATGAGGAAGCAGTTCATCTAATGATGCCTCTTGGCCTCTCGTTTTTACCAGATGAGGATGCTTTTTGGTTGTCTGAATGATCATTTTCATTGGAGCAATTTTCTTTCTTCCATCCTGTCTGTCTTGTTTCTCTCCCTAAAACTTTCTGTGAGTATGTTTTCACTTTGTAGTAGAATGATTATAGCTACAGTGTAATGGAGCTGGAGCATTGATATTTATAAAGGACAGCTGCTTGTTTGAGTGCTTGTGACGTATTCCAATTTTTTCATCTAAGCTTCTCTTTGCATCTGGGATTCTTTTGCAGAATACCAGCCTCCAGCACTCCCGTCTTTACTTCTGACGAGGTTTATGGGAAGTTGGTTGACCTTCAAGCAAAGGTAACATTTGAACTTACATTCTTGTCAATGATACCAAGTTGTTATAATCTGTCTTTGAGGTCTTTCTGCATATGAGATACTCCTGCCTGAATGATGGCTTGATGTGCTTGTCTAGGTTGCCAGCGTCAATAGAATTTCAGAGCCAAAGGAGAAGCCCAGGAAAAATGAAGCTGATGGTGGGGAAACTGAAAATGCTTCCACTTCCGCTTCCAACTTTACAGGGGAGGATTACTCCTCCAACCACGAAGAACCTGGAAATTCTAATGACTCAGCCACTGAGGAAACGCAAACTGAGGTTCATGATGAGTTATGAAATGCTAACAAGGGAAAAGATACAAAGATGTTATATCAGCCTCCGTGGCCATTGGGTCTCCGACTATAGGAAAAGGTGAGAGTAATACTTTTTGTAGAAATTCATTGTTGGCTCAAGTGGCGGTTCTTGGTATTTTTCTGTCCCTCTGAGCTAAAATTCTCTGCTAAGATTTATCAGTTGATAGGCTAGTAGTTGCTTATAGATGATATCCCTTGCTGAATTTTGGATGCTTCCGTGGATTATCAGCATACCAATTGTCTGTTGTCCCGCTATCTTTCTCCAGCCCTTTTTTCAACAAACGTATCCTTAAACCAGTTTTGTTGGTCTCAAAATTTTAAGCTATGAATGGTAGTCACTATATTCAACTTCCTGTCAAGTGCTTTTGCTTATATTGATGCAATTGTTAGGAAATTTGAATGAATAGGAAAAATGTATTAATAATATATATTGATGCAATTTGTTGGGGGATTGTCTCCTGTCAAATTGGGCCATGCGGTCACATTTCATTGAAGTTGAGCATCACATTAACGATCAGCTTTGCAAGGAAAATCATGTAAGCCATGCTCCATGCTCCAATAATATTTGATTTAATGTGCTATGATTTTTTTTTTTCCTTCTGTTTTCTGTAGAATACAAAATCTGGCTAGTGATTATGAGATGACCACCCAAAAATATTCCTTATTTGTAGATGTTTCGGGGGATATTCCTAACCAGAAGAACATTTGTTTTCGTATAACCTGTTCCAGTGCCATCACTTTTAACTTCGTTGATGTATAAACCTTGAAAAAAACTATAAATACCTCGGTGAAGGACTTTCGTTGACATATCCACAAGATCAGATAATTTCGCCTGTTTTCTTATGTTTTGAGAAAATTAGTTTCAAAGTTCAAATCAACCCATTTGATTGTGATTATTATATTATTAGAATCTGGCATATTTATATATTTTTCCGGATCAATTAGATGGGGGGACAAACATGGTGTTGAGCTCGTTCTGGTGATGTAATTTCTCTCTGTTAATGGCAATAGATTAATTGACAGAGCAGCTATAAACGGCTTACGAACAGCAGCATTGAATGACAGAGATCCTCTTCTAAGCCTCCCCCTCCCACAAAAAAAAAAAATAAATAATAAAAAGAAAGACAGAAATAAACCGAGTTGATCATCAAATTAGCTTCAACTCCTACTGGAGCGTATGTATACAAAGCAATTTTCTGGCGGTTTGCATGTAAGCTGCCGTAGACCATTGTCTATAAACTGGCAGATTCGATTTTTGGCAGTCCAGTAGTCTCTTGAAGGTGAGGCGGCAGTCACCTAGTGTATTAGCAGAGGCGGTGCTTTTATAATCTGCCCAAGTGAAGGGCACGTAGAGGCTGGGGTTCTCCAGGGAGACCATTCTTGGAGTGGGCTGATCCACGCATTCGGTGGCGGACTTGCAAAATACACCGTTGATAGTCTCGGCTTCACCGAATGTCAACGCTCTATGCCGTATGCTGACGATTCTCCCATTAGTCAAAACCTGCTTCGTTTGCCATCAACGTCAGCAAGAAGAGCACATGAGAAGACAAAATACCTTCGCCAGGTTGACACGTTCTTTGACAAGGGAAAATTTAACGTGCGACCTACCTGTAGGACATCCCCGACCATCATCACATAGAACCCAGCTGGATCAGGTGGAACGCTGGCCCATAGGCTGCCCGGCATGCAAAATTGAAGGCCGGTGACATCGTCAGATCTCAAGATGCTCAAGATTTGAGGATCAGAATGCACTCCAAATCCAATCCTCTCCCCTGTATAAAGGTCAGATGATGGTTAACGACCGTCGAGGGGAGGGTAGTGATTGAGCCTCAAGAGTGAGTCACTGTTACGGTACGTTTGATATCTGGTTTTTATGAGCATTCTCAGCATGAGGTTTTTGATGATGGTTGATGTCAATGTTACCGTGGTACTGTCGGTGCTTTTCGTGATGATATTACCCCTGGCCACGATGGATTTTGCTCTTGATGGTGTAGTCCGGGGTGATGATCATCCGGGGTGGTGTAAATGTACAAGAACACAATCAATTTGCATTTCTTTGCTGCTGGATGCTGTTACTACAGCCTGTGATTGTGAACATACGGGATCGAATACATCACTGGGTTGACAAAGGCTTGTGGCCGGTTCGGGTATTTAATTTTCTATTGACGGGTCTGCCTTTGTTAATTTTTTTTTCGGTCTCTTGATGTGAGGCCGGTCTGGGTTGTGTTTTGTTTGCTTGATAATTTCTTTTGTAAACTTTCTTCGACCTCATGATAGGGTTCTTGGTGGTGCTCGGGAATGCCCTAGCATCTATGCTCTGCCTCTAAATCGACAAAACACTTAAAGATAAAATATAGTCTTGTAATTTCTTTTTATTTTAATACACCTTTACTTATCAAAAAAAAAAAAGTTACAGTACGTTTGATTATTGGAATGAAATAAGGTG